>JANIJG010007120.1:0-79280 GCA_024611175.1 Megaceryle torquata
GTTAGGTCTAAAATAAAAAAAAAAAGGGGGGGTGGGATGGGGAGCATTGTAGAGTAATCAAGCATACTAGCTTCAGATTTGTTTCCTGTAGATATATTCCCTTTTACATATATTTAGAAAGGTAGCTGCACCTTAAATCTGAGTAATTATTGTTTCTTTCAAAAGGTATTTATTTTCATCTTGCACATAAATGTATAGAGGTCGCTGAAATTTTTCCGTATGATTTAGCACCTCCTACTACAACTTGATATTGGCCAGATACATTACTCCAGAAAGTAATGAAAATTTAAAAGCACATGTAATTGCACCTGGCTGAGAAAAACCTGCCAAGACAGTTGGAATCATCACTTTTATTCTCCGCTCAGAACAGAGTATATCCAACAAGCATAGCAGGAGAACATTAAAACTCGAGTGTGCTTTACCTTACACACTTTAATTTGAAGGTGCAACAGAGAAGCACATTACTTAAACACCAGTGGGAGAAAAAAAAATTAAAAAAAGGTCAAAATATTAACAGCTGTAGCAGGAGCTGGCAAACAGGGAATCTTTGTTATGAAATACCCTACAGGACTGTCTAGCTACTTCATATTTCTAAGTAGCAATGCCAGTGTTCTTTGATTTTTACGAGCTCTTAATATAACTGGGAAATAACATGAAAATTGTAGTTGAGTACGTTTTAATCCTTATGAAACGGTCTCTCCAAATCACAGACTTCTCAGCTGAAACTCTGTGTCTAGTGTGATGTGTAGGAGCTTTGCTACTGCTGAAGAAAGAATTTCATCTGTAGAATTAAAAATATTACAACAGAGAACTGCCAAAATACTTACCTGATATTTTGGTGCAAATCCTGGTCCTTCCTTTCGGAACTTCCACAGACCTTCCCATGAGCGCTTAAGAGCCACATTAACTACGTGCACAGACAGCCAATTGTTATCTCAAAGTATTTACTGGCAGTTCCTACATCTGTATTATGCGCAGCTTGCTTATGGTACATAAATCTGAGAGACATTCTTGTCACTTTGTATGCCTTGCTCCTTTCAAGTATGTCTAATTCAAGTTGGGTGCTCAAAGAGTGACTCAACATTAAAATCTATCTGCAGTAGTTCTCTCCAAATTGGCTCTGCAGATTTAAGTCAGGGATGGCCTCACTCTAACTGGATCAGACACATTTGAAGTTCACCACCAGTAAGGAAGCCGACCACTACCATCTCAAAAGCTTCCATCACCCGTGACGGCTGATTCACCCCAAGTCCAGAACCCACTTCCCAGGCAGGGCAGTAGGGAATAAACAGCCTGTTGCCGTAGCAGTACAGTCTCCCTCAACCAACTGTTCAGATGCTGGATTAACCGGGCAATGTCTTCACATACATACTGGGAGAAATTGTTGGGTTACCCCAGAGTACCTGCATATAGGAAACTATGCGATTCCTTCTGCAGTGTGGGAATCCTGTGCCAGAGTACACATGAGGAACTGGCAGCGATTTCTCTGTACCAAACAGAAGCTAACCCAGTGAATTAATAGTTTTGTCATCCTGGACTAAATGGAGATAAAGTAGAAGCTAGTTCTTAAACACAACTGGATAGATGTAGAGAGGGGAAGATAGTGCCAAAGGAACTAAGACAATTTATCAAGCGGCTCCCAGTAATAACGCAAGCACCGAAGATGCTTTGCTGTAGCATCGGTACAAGGATGGAAATATAAAGCACATACACAGCTCTGCAACACGAACACTCCAAAGCATACTCCGGGTGTACAACAGTACATTCAGTACAGCCACCTGCGGCAGCACACTCTGCAACGGGACAGCGAGAGGGTACAAAGCTTCCTCTGAGCAGTTTTAAGTTCTCAGCCATCCTAGGTTTGGATCAGTAAAAAAGATGGTTAACCACACCTTCCTCTGCAGCCACCTATAGTCTTCCTACCTCTTTCGGTATGCAAACTGATCACCAGGTCTGCACTACATTTCTAACAGGGATACCAATACCGCTTGAACACTCCTGATCCCAAGCTTAGGAATGCTATCGGTACTACTGACTGCTAGTTAGCACTTCCGTGATCCCATTCCCTGCAGAGGCATAAGAGGTTGACAAGGGCAACTCCCAGTAACTCAGTAATTTACTTAGAAAAACTCACCACCATTCACAGTGCTCTCTCCCAGCTCTAACGAGCCCTGTGACAGGCCACAGGGACAAACAGTTCTCACTGTAAAAAGGCAGGGCTCCATTTGCCTACTAGCGATACCCATGGCCAGCCTGTTACTGTTTTGGACAACACTTAACATCTCGGCGGGATTTACAGCACTGCGTGGAGTGGTAGCCACACGTAAAAGAACAGAAATAATCTTTCTTGTTCAAACAAACACCATTTGTGATTAACATAAACCAACAAATAGATAGCTCAGCAAGTACTCTAAATAGGTAATGACTAAATCGTACTGGCCTTTAGGAACTCGGCGTTAAACACAATTCTTGTTATAACTGGAACTGAATAAAAGCAACTACTTGACAGAATTGTTTTGTTTCCTTTTTTTTTTTCTTTATTAATAGATACCTTAAAATCAGAAGCAAAGAGAATTTTTTCATTATGAAAAAATATCTCAAACTGTCCTGCATGACCATAGTACAGCTACTCTGAAAGAAACTGAAGTAATAAACTTAACATTTAAGGATTATGTCTATAGTGAGACATTTGGTTTTAATCCATTAACTCCATTTTTAGCATTTGGTTGCCTTAATAATACTTACATTGGCATTCTGCACAAACTTCCTTTTTAGCATATGCAACTATATTGAATTGCTTCAGCTGCTGGACAGTCACACCCGAGATCCTTTGTCATAATACTCTCTGCTTTCTAAACATGCAAGCAGTATCTTTCCCTAGTTACTAGCTGATAATTGCCACAAGTAGCGTTAACAGATGAGCAGCCATGCAAGCAGATTTTCCAGTGGGACAGACACTTGCCTTGCCACTCCAGATCAGAGTAACACTCCCCTGTATTTGCCAGAGATGTGCTCCCGTGTTCCATAACCTCTTAATCTGTAACACACAGGTTATTTTAAGCAGTTTAAAAAGAGCTCACTTTCACTAAACCAGATCTTTGTACTCATATAGATTAAGGAGAACAGACATAAAAAGCTCTGCTGTCAACTGTCAGAGAGCGATAACATGTGGCATGCGGGAAAGGTTGCTTAAACCCGTTCTAGTGAAGGGTACCTGTCCACAGTTTGAAGTGTTCAGAAAGGACCCTGTTCTGCAAGGAAACGGGATTTTCCATTTTCTGCAAAAGTGATGGGGGTGTTGGAAGACACCTGACGAGTTAATACAAGTGGCCCCAAGTGCACCTGGCAGAGCCAGTTATTGTGTTTAAAAAAAATTCCTCTTCTTGTCAAGACATTTCTTTTTTTAAACAGCTGATTTTTAGCACCTTAAAACCCACCATCTATATTTGTCTTTTCAAAAAAATAAGTATAACTTCAGCTGAGGAAAACATTTTAAAAAAAGTAAATAAAATTCTGGCTCAAATATTTCTAAAATACATTCTGCCTTTCTAGGCTCCCTACTCCTGCCTGTGTTGCAGTGTGACAGTATCAGAACCAGCTTAATCTCGGCTCCACGGAGGAGAAGCAAAGTTGGAAGTAAATGAAATTTCTAGCTGTGCAAAAGAAGGGCTGGCCTGCTCATGCTTATCATATAAATAAAATTTTGCTTGGGCTAAAAGGCAGAAGGCAAAGAGAAAAGCAGGCAGAGACAGAGAAATTCAACTCCATTAAGAGGAATGCGCTGAGATGCTGGGCTTGTAGCCAAAACTCAAGCATCCTTCAGCATGGAAGCCCAGTTCACTCAGAAACAGTGAGAAAGGGAATAATCTCGACAAAAGCACTGTAAAAAGACAGGGAAAAGATTAGAAAAAGAGCAAACTTCTCTCTAAAGAAACTCTGCCTTCAAGGTACAGAATAACATTGGGGTAAAAAAACCCCAAAACTACAGGTCATCTGAAATATCATAGAAGCTCCTTTGCAGAGAAACAACAGGATGATCTTCCATGGGTCATGCAAGACCTCAGCTTGTACTGAATAAGCCATCATCAGCAAACATGTCGTTTCAGTTGCAGTTTCTTACTATTCTGAAACTGTACAACCTTCATGGAAGCTCTGAGCCTTCACAAATGTTAAAGACAGAGTGAAAAGCATTGGTTTGATGACAAGCTCCTTTATTCTGCCTGACTGGGAACTTGTGGACAAGATGGATGTCTCACTTCTCTCTACCTACCCCCCCCCATAACTGGGATGCTTCAGACGGAAGAGTCAGACATGCATGAAGTATTAAGCTGCCCTTACTACAATCATATTAGTCCTTGAGTACCTCATCACTTTGCAGATTCAAGCTTCCATCAAACTCACTTGATATGAAAAAACTATTATGAGCATATGTTAATACAACACAGAGTCAGTCCTGGATTTTAGTTTCAGAGAAGTAACTCAACCTTCTCTCCCAGCTTCTACGTGTCAGATCACCCAGTTCACACATGAGTGTTTCAACTGCTTAATGTATCGCCTTCCTATGTATGAGGTGGGAGTAAATCCCTTTTCCTTCACACCACTGATTTCATTGCTGGAAGATAATTTCCTAGTAATATGTCAATTTACATGATTTATCAAACTTTTCTACAACTCATATTTCAAGAATCCCTTTTCAAATGATTTAACAGTAAGCAAACTTCACTTTGGCAGAATTTGCTTCCGAAAGTCAAAAACACTACCAAAAAAACAAACAAAAAATTGTTGGGAGATCTTAAAAGGAGTTTTCCAACTGTGAAGCCTAGTACTGTTGATTAAAATGGTATCTGGAGCAAAGTTAAATAATACTTGTGGGGTTAAACGCTGCAGTTACTAAGCAGAGAGACCAGGAAGAAAGCCAAGTTTGGCTGATTGCCCCAAATGCATCACTCTGACCATCTGTGAGAGAGGTAATGTTCTCTTAAGAGAAGAAACAATTATCGAAAAATGGGTTGTGGGATTGTCTTGATAAGTATTTTGTTGTTCTTCAATTAATTCTTCACTTCTAGTCTTCCCTAAGCACCACAACCAGATGTATCCAAACACTTTTGGTTCTGCTAAGGTGTGAAGTTGTTTTCAGATGCGAGTATGCACACTGTGCAATGGGTGAACCTCCTCTAACCTCCACCGTTACGTGCTGCGAACCTTTTCATTTGCAGATTTATCAGCTTGTTAAACAGAACACTGGTTACAGATTTTTACACGCAGAGAAGAGCAGCACACCTATCAGCATTACCTATGAACGTGCATAACCCTGAGTGCCCGCATGCTGCCTAAGTTACACAAACTGAAAAAGGAAACGCTGCTTTAGAAAAACAAACTCCAAACCTGAGAGATTGATGACGGCTCATCTGCAAATTTAGTCTTGTATCTCCTGGAAGGTGTTGCAGATGTCAGATGCACACACACTGACATTAAGCAAAGTATCTGTTTTGTTATTCTTGTGGTATCTAGAAAGGCAGATTTCACTTAACCTTTACAATATTTCTAGGGTCATTAATCATGGAACCCAAATGGAAGAAGCTAGTAGCTTCCTGACTGCTCTTAGCTGCTGTGGCGGCTGCTGGGGCATGTCACACCCCTCCAGCAGTCCTCATTTGCAGGGATGACTGACTGGATTCCTAGATGGCCTTGCTGCAGATTACAGAGCTGTAGAAATACGCTGTTGAGGCCCCTTTCCCCAAGAAGTCACTCAACCATTAGTGCAAAGAATATGTTAAAACCAATTTGAGCAGATTATACCTTTTTTTTTTTTTTTTTTCCTTTTCAACTCATATTTCAGCTTTCTGCTGCATGTGATCTCATAAATACAACATTTTCAGTGGCAGGACAGAAATAATTTTCTAATATAGAGAAAAAAAATGCTCAAAACAAGGTGGCTTGAAAAATTCTCAAAGCTGCACAAGCTGATCACACACACTTCTGTTGCCCTTTAGCACCAGATACAACGTCCTGATTCGTTTATCTCTTTACACACACTAACTTATGGTCACTCTAAAATAACTTCATAAAAAGTACGAAATAACACATACTTATTCAAATCTCTTCTCGCTATGATGCAGAACACTACAGAGAGCAAGGACTGCAGAACTAACCCCAGGAATCTAAGCATTATTTCTAATGCAGACAGCAGAAGATACGATCACCTGGCCTGAGGCTCCAATATTATCCACTGAGATACAGACATTAAAAGTAATCGCCAGGAAGAATTTTCTTCATCAATTACTTAAAATAGTTGGACAGTCCTCCATATTTCTTCTCAGGTGAGAAGGAAAGATACTACTTAAGAATCTTTCATTTTCCTTTTGTTGTTCAGTATTTTTTTCCAGATACCCATTGGTAAAATACTATCTAAACACTAACAATTGGTTAGATTATTTTCAAATGTGTTCTTGATTTTTCCCTTATCTGTATTTCTCTGTTGCACTATAACTGATCAGAAGTGACTGACCTTGTTCATTGATTAGATGTCAAAATGCCCTAGTCCATGATTACAATGAACTATTATGTGTTGAAGTTTTGATATCCACCATGTTTGAATTATACGGTGTGAATTCTGAGCTACGAATTCCCAACATGTACATTACTGTGCACTGAAAGATGTCAGCTATAATGTAGGCATAATGATCCACTCAACCCACTGATAAATGTTGGCTCTAACGACTGTAAGGAAATGAGATTAACATGTTTGGTGTATGTAAGAGTATTCTAAAAGCTCTAGTTAAATATATTCTTTATGCTATACTTCCTGAATGAAATGAGATATTTTAATTCCCATTACCCACTGCAATCTTTTCCTTTTATTATCAAATATTTACACATATCTCTAACTGCCAAGAAATCTCAGAAAATCATTGGGACATTTAGAACCAACAGAGAATTTGGAAATAACAAATAGACTTCAACTAGGGACAGGTCAATGAATCTGTTTGGGGGGTGAAATATAAACCCTACTGAAACTTGAAATTGAATCATGTAATGTCCTGGGTTTAAAGTTTCTATTCTTAGGCAAGAAGAAATAAAAATAAATAAATAAATAAAAGGTTTTCACTCATATTAAAAAGACCGCCCCCCCCCCTTTTTTTGGGCACACTTGAACTGTAGTCTCTTGAGATGCTTGCCTGACCCAAAGCAGAACAACTGCCAAGATAGTGACACAGAAGAGCGCGGATAAAAGGGATAGAACATAAAAAGAGTGACTCAAAACAACCATGAAATAGAAGCATTTTTTTTTTTCCTGTCATAAAATAACTCTTATTCCATAAAGCACCTCAAGATGTGGTGACAGGAAAGGGTAGAAGGGCAGCAGGCTTACATGCATTTATGCCCCCACCTCCCCAGCAGTGAAGGCACGCACAGAGACTGTGGCACTGCCTGCTACTGGAGTGACTTTGTGAGTTATGAACGCTAGAAGCCAGGACTGTAGCAAAACCAAAGCAAAATCAATTCAACAGAAGCTGCAAGACAAAAATAATAATAATTAAAAAAAAAGTCAGGAAGAATTAAGGAAAGGGTTGGGGGTTTCTTTTTCTGCCTTCTTTCCCTCCTTTGTAATTCAGAATAGGCAGCAGAGAGGAAATTAAGATTTATCATACTTTTAATTTACAATGATATAAAATTAGAGGAAGCTGCTAGAGAAAGCATCTCCCTGTACCTTAAAATACACCGCCCCACAAAGCTCTGCTTACATCTAGAGATACATTTATTATTTCCAGTTTGTTCTGCCTCTGATTTTGTCTTCTGCATCTAAATTTCCTTCTCTTCCCATCAGAGTATATTGTCTTCCACATACTACACACATAATGAGGCTGTGTCGGATTGTACAATGCTATCTTTTGATGAGGGCTGGTTTATAAATTATACACTAGGTTGCTTGATCTTCTCACACCTTGAGCCCATTTCTTTATTTGCATATTTTTTACACAGTAAGTTTCAGCTATTATCAACATTTTTACCATGAACTTATTCTAAAAATATGTTAGTCTGTATGAACACATTTTGTAGTATTTTCTTTTTGTATTTATTCTACAAATTCATCAGCTGTATTTTTCCCTCCGCGATGGCATGAAGCTGGCATTTTTAACCAGAGCGGGATTAAATTTTCTGTGTGATCATGAAGCATTAAAGCTTTACCACACACGACAGTCCCCTGTGACCTCAGCTATGGAATGGAATAACTTTAAGCACGCTCTTCCTTGGAATACTCCCCCCGACTCCCCTTCTGATCCCTCCTCTGTTGCTTTTATTAACACTGCCAACCATTTCATACCTTGCTGGATAATTAATTGGTTCTCTGAATGTTTATGATGATGCAAAGGTAACCAAGTAAATCAAACCAACCTCTAAAAATTCAGAACTTCGATTTGAACCACTGTAGACACAACAAAAGCAGTTTTAAAGTCAGATCACAGAGATGAGGAGTTTCTCTGGAAAATGAGCAACATGAACCTTTTATTATTACTTGCAGCACTCGGGTAACTCATACATGAAGTACACCAAAAGTCTAAGCGTTTTCCTATCTACATTTCTATCACTGTTTCTCCATATCTAGTATTTCAGGTTTGTTTTCTCTTTAAAATCAGAGGTACTAAGAAACTTTTGCCAGACTCCGAATCCAAGGCCTAAAGTTTATGCCCCAACTTTCCAGCTAATTTCACCTATTACAAGATAAACTAACTGCAGTCCAGATGCTTGCAACATCTGCTGCACTTCAGACCACCTAGTTCTCTTGAAACTCTCTAATCTTCCCTACTTATTTTCTTCCCGTGATGCTGGGAAAATGTGAAATTCTGCCATGTCTTAAACTCTAATATGATAATCTCAGAGCAGAGTACGTAGCCCAGAATTAGAGGAGGATTACGAGAAAAAGTGAGAGGCCAACACTTTTTTGCAAAACCGTGGAATTCCAGTGACTGGAAAATAGTAAGTAAGCAATTCTGATTTACTTCTAAGGGAGAAAACTATAGGCATCATATCATACTCACAGCTCCATAGGCTTCAGCCATCTGAAAATGTATAAAAACTCAACATGTTGTATGGGCATAAATATATGACTGCACAAGAGCGAAGTTCTGCCTTTGCCACAGCTCCTGTCCTGTTCCAAAATCAGCTGTCTCCCAATCACATAACTAAATTCCTGTACAAGTCTGCTCTTGATAAAACAGAAACGGACGGGATTGCACATCACACTTCTCACACACCGTACACGCACAAGCATCAATTCTACTAAAAGCACAGCTGAACAGGATTTGTGCTCCAGACCCTTCCCTCACCTTCACTGCCCTTCTTTGGACACGCTCCAGCATCTCAATGTCCTCCTTGTAGTGAGGGGCCCAAAGGGAACCCGCTATTTGAGCTGCGGCCTCACCAGTGCCGACTAGAGTAAACTCAAAGGCTTTACGAAGCTCGTTTGCCAGAGTCAAAAGGGGATCTCACAGAAACAAGTGCAATGTCTCTAGAACAGTATGACAACAGGTAAGAACATGTGGTCTGTATTACTTTTTGTTGTTGTTGTTGTTTTAGTTGTCACTTTAATGCAAATACTCCACAAATCAACCAACGTACTGAATTATCCATGTAATAATATATTCAAACATTTGACATTTCCATTAATTGGAGGTAATGAAGAAAATATTCTTGTTGTTTGTTGGATGAGACTAAATGGGCTGGAAACTTGAATAAAACATCATTACAACATCCACCGTACACCTGCTCATAGCTCTATTGACAGCACGATATTTTTAATAGGTGCATGCACAGCAATACAAGAACAAATGTCCATTTTCACACACACAGGGCAGCAGTAAGCGACCAGAGCTCAGTGTGTGGGGTCACTTAAACCACAGAGCTATGACAAGTGCTTAACTAGCCCCCAAATGCCCGCACTTAGTCATGACTTCTAATTTTATAAATTATTTACAGTTTAGTAGGTGCAAAGCTGGTGGAAAATGCCTTTTCTGTTGGCTTGATTGACAGTGTAATTATATTGTGGTTTTGTTTTTAGCACTGTTATGCAGACTCATAATGCCATAAAAACAAAATATGAATGTTATGAGCTTTTAACTTTGACAAGGTCATTCTGAAGCCTACCAAAGAGATGTCATCAACAGCCATAGCCATCATTAGCCATGTCCTGCAAGTACAGCTGTACCTCTAGTTGTATTTCTGCAAGACTAAATTCTTATTTCTATACAAATTAAAGACGGCAGTTCTAAAAACAAAGACAATCAGCAGAAACAATCCAAATATTCATCCATTTTAATATTATTTCTTTAAAGGAGGCAGCGAGAACCACTAGCAACAAGTTAGATACCTCTGTGCAAGGCTCTATACTTCAGTTAATGCCTTACATTCACCACAGAATGGGAGGCCATCCTGGCAGGCAGACCAGACTGCAATATGCTTCTCCTTGGATGCTAGGCACAATGCATGGCTCCTGCAGAACGGCGATCAGGGTTGCACAGTGGTTTAGGTGTCTTAGCCTTCCTAATGCTAAGGGTCAGACACGTGAACTGTCACCAACGTGCATATGCTGAGAGCTCCTAAAGCTCGTACCTAGTTCCTGTGCTTTCCCAAAGGACGCACGGCAGAGTTCTGTGCTTGCTGTTCTCATACTGTTTTCATGCTGCTATTCTACAGCCTTGCACTTGCAAACCCCAGTATTGTGGGGGATGTTCTATCTTGGCTTATTTTACTTGTGTGAATAGCGTGGTGATCACCCCTTCCCTCTCTTCCTTCCCTTAACTTTGCGGGTTTTACTTTGTATTAGGGAAAAGACAAAACTTAGTGCCTAACAAAGTAATAACACTGTTAAGTATATTAACTATAATTAAGCCAGAAAGAAGTATCCAATACTATATATGCACGGAAGCTTGAAAACCAGTCAGCGTGCAACATACTCGATTAAGCAAACTCCAGCCACCACAAATATCATCATAAATAGGCACAACTGGCGGGGTTTGAGCAGGTCCTGATGAAAAGTATACAGTAGCAGGGGCAAAGCATGGGGGAAGTCACTGTTACATGCAAGCACCACCACCTGCTGCACTGGCGAGAACACCCAGACCAGGAAACTTGTCTGTGGTGGCTCTTATTTCTCTTCTGAGCTACTCACTGGAGAGCTTTGCCCTTTTACTTCTCTTGCTCTTCCCAGTGTTTGGTTTTCTGCTTTTGGTTCTCCACCCCACCTTCAAAATTAACTCGCACTGTTCATCAATGTCTTCGGTTACAGAAGCTGCTAATACAGTCTTTGTCAACATCCTCTGTGAAGCAATATAACGACAACGTAAAGCATTTCACAGCCTTTTCTCTTGGCTTTCTACTCATAAAAAGCATGTATTCAGACTGCAAGTTATTTTTCACCTCTTTTCTTACTTTTTTCCATTTTCAGCATTGTTGCCGAAGAAAACATAGAACTTGGAAACGATATACGATAGCAACAGTTTTAATGTTATCGTAAGGACACACGATGCCTTCTTCATACTCCTAACCAGACATGTTCTCATGCACCACCCATGGGTCAGATTCATTCTTACAGCATTACTATGGTGTGTTTACAGTCAGTAGGTATCTATTTTTGTGCATCTCTATTCTAGGGACCCACATACAGCATCAACATATACTGTAGGCCACCATTGTGCCGTTTCCTTTGCTATCTTATGATCTCTCCATATATATTCACAAAACTGGTTCCATGGCACATTCCCTTACTCGGTACTTGTGACCTACTGGCCTTTTCCCTAGAAGGAAATATTGTACATTTGGCTGGGTTAACTAAGTCACACGCCGTATCATTATTCACCCTGTTGCTATTTACTCCTGGCAACTGCAACTTTGATTAGCAATTAAAAGACTCGGATCGTTGGTAAATATATTGAATAACAAGTTGCAACAAATCTGGAAGGAATTAGTGTCCCCTGAGGCCCAAACCAGCCGAACTGTAAAGCAATAGCATATACATAACACTCTGGGAGCCAATGAATCTTCGGAGGAACAGGTCCGATTTATTCTTTACTGCAAAGACTACTAAGAAGGGAACGGATTTCAGTGGCATGTCTATAAAGACAGAATTCCAATAATGGAATCAAGGTGTTATAAAAGCATAAAGAACGAGGGCAAAGTCCCAGCGTGTGGAACAGAAAAATGGCTGCAGTTATTAGGTGACCAATAATTGGCTGTCTAATGCCTCTTCCTGTCTGCTTATTTAATATCGCAACTTATACTCACACTGGCAATCCAGGAGAGGACAGCAAGGAAGTCAATTCACGTGATTCTGGATCTATGCCCACAAGCATAACTGCAATAGCATCTGAAGAAAATCGAATACTCTGCGTGGAAATGACTAGTCTAACGCAAGACCAAAAGAGCCAGAGAGCTGCGAAGATGCGACACCAAACTGTCTGGAGCAAGCGGGGTCGCTCTTTCTTCGTCCACGAGTACTCTTCTTCAGGTCATTTTGCTCGTTAGGAAAGATTCTTATTTCCTAACCTGACTGAGGCTTTTGCAGAAGCTTGGTATCTGCTCTGCAGCCGGTAAGTTTCCCTCTCTTGTTTTTTTTTTTTCTTCCCCCTTCTCTCCTCTCTTTTGCTCCTTTACATACCTGCCCCCATGCATTATACATAGAACTGTGCACATAATAAAGCCCCTAAAAGGATATCACGTCCCAAGTGTCAGTGAAAAAGAAACAAATAGACTTTACTTTAAGATATCTTATTTCTCATTATGTCCAAACAGTTTAAAAAAATGTTCTTCCTATCCACTCCTTCTCATCAACCTAAGCACTATTTTATCTTTCAGAAACACTGCAGGCAAAGCACACGAAGGAATGAATACACAAGTGATATCGGTAGGACTTAGCTATCAATTTGGGCTTCCCTGTTGTCTTGTTACAGACAAAGAACTGTCTATAACAGGCTCGAATGAATGATCACTCACCAGTGCTTCTCTTAAACGATTTACTATAAGGTAATCTGTTCTAAAAAATGACCTCTTCTATTATCAGGTACCCAGAAAAGCACCATTTCAACTTTGCCGTGACAGTAGATCCCAGGATTCAGCCTGGTACTGCAGTCTGGTAAAGATAAATATGACAGCTCACGTGGAGGCTTACACAACTGCTCCACAAACGTTTGACTACACCAGCTTTGACAGTTCTGCAGAGAAGCCAGCTCCAGCAGTGAACACAAAAGAAATCTCACAGACAACACATACACTATACATGTGCGTAATATTTTCGAACAATTTTTTGTAAATAGGTGGGACAGATTAAGAAGCAGTAATATCTAATTGAAGCGGAAGTATTGCTTGTCATGTTAAAAGAAAATATGAAAGATAAATGTACATAATAATATCTATTTAAATGCATATTTACCGTAATAATTCTAATAATAGCCATGAAGAAGAAAGATGCATATAATTTTTATTGCTGTTATTAAATATTTTATTTACGCCAGACTAGGAAAAAAAAACAAACAACAAAACACAAAACCCCAAACAAACAACAACAAAAAACAACCAACCAAACCTGCTAGGCACTTGGTCTTCTCTCATTCTCAAGAAAAGATCAAGCTCAGACAATCACCCTTACCTAGGAAAGCATACACCTAACTTCATTAGGAATACAGAGCATAATGATCAGTTATGTACTGCAACAGAGGGACAGATCTTCCCCCAGCATACTGCATTCTGTAGAAGTCTGTGAAGCAAATGCCAGAAAGGCAAAGCCGGAATGACTTTAGTACTAATCCCGAGTTTACCTGCAAAATAAGCTGCCTAAGCAGTTCTAACTTCCTGGGTAGGGCATTACACTGCTGGTAGGGCTGCCGCAGACTAAACCTGACTAAGTTTAAAGGACCCTTTTGCTCACTTGTGTATGCAGATAGATTACAGAAGGAATGCATGGCCTACAGGTGTTACAAAGGGAAGTTGAGATTCATACAATTCAGCTTAGTGGTCTGCAGACCACTAAGACATCACGTCATCTTCAAAGTAAGAAGTGGAAGGGAGCTCTCAAACCAGCCTTACATACGGCCATAAGCTATGTAACCGTACCTACTGCAATAAGCTCTATCCCAAATGCTGTCCCTCACTAAAACCAGGGGAACGTATAGCGACGCCTTGCCTCTTGGGAGTACCAATCCCAGTAACCTAAATAACTGTAATTACACCCATAAACTGATGATTTCATAAATTGATACATCCTCATTTATGTCTCTTACCTTCCTGCTCCTACTAACAGTGATGATTATTGCAGCCTTTTTTTTCAGTGTGATTAGATCACACCTTATCTGAAAGCCTTGAGCTGTTCTGCCAAGGCACGCTCAGACTAACACAAACTAGTCCGAAGCTGCAAGGACTTACATCAAGTAAAAAAACCCCACAACTTTCATAACAAACATCCAGATCCAATGCAAGTTAAGCTGCGCATTAAGATGCTACAATAGTACCCCTACATAGAGTAAATAACCCCTATCCTATCATAGCTCTTCCAACTGTTAAACTCAAAGTGTTTTATAAGTTATTTAAATTTGAAAGAAGAAATTGAGGGTAAATTTTCAGAATCATACATGTTACTCTGTCTGCCTTAGCTAGACCCCAGGATGTTGGTACATGCTTTAAGCAGAAGGGGGTATTGCAATTATGCACGAGGAAATGTTGAAATTCTTAATTATTTTTTTTTTCCCTTCAGTATCCCTCATACAGCAATCTGAACTTTTTTTTTTCTGTGCAAGATGTAGGTGAAGGTAAGGGCACCAACAAACCAACTTTTATGTTTGCCATATTTTATATATATTTTTCACTGAGAAGCAGGCCTTATTTTCTTTTCAGTGTAAGTTTTAGCTCAGAGAAAATGAAACCTGTGTATCATAATAGAACTGAAGGTCGGGAGGTTATTCAGCTTGCTGTGGCAAGTAGTGTTGATCTAAATCTCAACCGCCTGATCAGCGGTACTCGCACAACAGGAACAAGTGGAAGGGAGGTTGCAAAAGCCGCTATCAGGTTACTTCTGTCTCAGACTTTGAAATCATTTTCTTACCCCAACAGTTTTGTTTCCTTTATAATGTTAATCAACTGAACTGCCAAGGGAAAAAAAAAAAGAATGCCAAGAAATGGCATAGGTGTCTTCTACTACATAAATGGAGGTCTTCATCTCCTTCCAAAGAAGGATCTGACTGAAAATGGCTTCCTAAAGCAGTCACATTTTCTAGCTATCGTAATATTTTAGTCCTCAATGAATTTAGTCCGTCAAGCAACATTAGGGAGAGCAGTCAGTGACTCTGCTCTTCTCACCCAAAGACACTTGGTTCTGTTCCTCCCTTGTGGAGGAAGTTCTCTTGCAGTCACGTGGTGAGGCAGGAAAGATATCTAGCTGAAAATCACAGCAGCAGGAAACAGTTCCATTTGGGCCGGGTCAGTTCCCAGAGTAGGGCTGTAATGTGGCTGTGGCTGAATTTCTGTAGCGTGAACAGAGGGAGGGAAAGATGTTTGTTAAGTGCCATATGGGACTGCAGTGGTTCCTGCTGAATTGAACTGATAATGGAATTATGCTGTGAAGTATCTCCATCAAGACAGGCCATAGGTCAGAAGCCAAGCATCCTTTCTCTAGCCTGGAGCAAAGCCATTGAGAGAAGGGCAACAGAAGCACTCTCCTAGTTACATCACTTCAAAAAACCCCCAGCCATCTTCACCTGGTCCTCAAAACATCAAACAAATAAATATGACTATGGTAACTAAATAAATACCGGGGGGGGGGGGGGAGAATGCTCTTTTTTATAAAGTCTAAGATCCCGTGGGCAAGCCTGCCTTGAGAGACACCAGGCTGTCCTAAAGCAGGCCACAGTCAAAGGCGAGTCACATTACATACCATGGCAACCAGCTAGGTAACAACTGAGTATTTTACAGCACCTTTGCTATCAACTGTGCTACGGAAGTTTCACCTCTGAGGTAAGTCAGTAGAATTTACATATGTAGTATCAGACAGATCCAGAGATATTTTTACAGAGCAATAGTAGAATGATTTTGCATGAACTATGGCCTAAATTGAGGAAGGAGGGAAAAGTTCAATAAACAGAATGAAAGTCTCCTAATTTGATCCATTTGCTGACAACAAACACAGATTGGGCAAACTACCAGGCAACTCCAACAGAACTAGCAAGGTTAATGGAGCTGCTGCTATAACATATTGTAGATCTAGTAGTGTCAGTGGCGATAGTGGTAATGTTGTAAACACAGTTTGTTTTCCATCTGGTGCGTGGTATATGCCCTTGATAAAAGGGTGATGTATTATGCATTTCTTTTCTCCTAAATTTATTTACTCCTAAAAATGTACAATTATTTTAATAGCCATATACAGAGACAGAAATTCTGCTTTTAAAGATTCCTTCCTTATAAAAGATTTCCCTAATTAGGTTAAGGACAACACTGAATCAAAAATATTCTCATAATAAGGATGTGTGGGGTTTTTTCCTCCCTTCAAAAAGAAACAGTTCAACTACTTCTGCAGTTGAATACCCTCAGAGAGGTTGATGTGAATGATGCCTAACTCTGGAATGAAGAGTAATAATATTTTACATTCATATTCATCCTGAACATTTTACAAATTACAGAAAAGACAATTTTGAAGCTATTAATTAAAACTACTAAAGATCTATGTTCCCAGGCAAATTAAAATCAATGGAAAAGTCTTACCTTCATTGCAATTGACTTTGGATCAGGCCTTGAGAGATCCCTAACACAAAAATAAAGTACCTTTCAGTAGCACTTCGTACTGACACGCAATAGTTGTGAATCTCAGATTCAACTTCATCCTGTACTCTTACGGATACACACTGCTGAGCGTGTAGTTTTAATTCTTTTAATCAATGTTTTTAACTAATACTCTGTTGAAGCCTTGATCTGAAATATAATCACTCTTTTCATCAAAATATTTACAAGAGAAAATGTGGAGCCTTGAAGATTCATGTTTGAATTGTGCATGGTATCTATGGTTACAATGTATTATAGATGGTAAGGAACAGTAACACACTGCGTGAAATAGAACTGCAATCAGAAAGAATGTAAGACAGCCTGAAGGAGATAATACAACGCCTAGAGAAATGATGTGTATATCGGAGCAAGGTGATTAGCAGGAATAAAGCAAAGGGGGAGGGAAATTGCATGCAAGCAGTCATATGCTGCCCTTAAAGATGCATGAAATAGAACTTCTGGGATTGTCAAGTGGCCACGGGGACAGGCCTACCATAAGGTATGAGCTATTTAGAAGGGCAGGGCAAGGTGGCTTGCCGTTCCCCCGTGATCCAGTCTGCTACTTTCTTTGTCCGACACGACGTCTTCTCTCCCTTTGCTTCCAACGCTAGCGCGGGCAGTGGGTCACGTGCTACTGCAGAGGAATGGCTGCCTCTGTCACCGAGAGAGCATTTAGTGAGTTGGTCTTGACCTGCTGTGAATCTTGTTAGCAAGACTATAAAATCGCTAACAGCAACGACTAACCAAAATGTCTGAAACTCGCTGTGAAAATGTCTGGTTGAAGTCTACTCTCTATTGGAAGCCCTCAGTACACAAATGCTTGTAAACATCTTTTAAGTCACCAAGATCTAAGTATTACTTGGGTTTTAAATTTTCCAACACCTAGAACAGAATCATAGAATGAATCACAGCATCACAGAACGCATTTGGTTGGAAGGTACTTTTAAAGGTCATCTAGTCCAACCCCCCTGGAGTGAAGCAGGGACTTCTTGGACTAGATCAGGTTGTTCAGAGCCCCATCAAGCCACTTAGTTCTGGTAACAACCATTGTGAATAAACTCGATGGAATGACAGGTCAGTAAGCACCCGCCCTTCATAGTTAATGCCCAGTAGTACAAGTGAGTACCTGGGAAGAGGCACAACAAATCTGCAGATTTTTCACAAGCAAGAGATGAGTACTTTTTAAAAGAAACTACTATCAAATTGTGTGCCTTGAAGTTTATGTAATTCCAAATGATTACCTGGGTGCTACACTCAGAAGTTCTGAGCTGCAGAAGTTGTACAATACATTCTGTTTCAGCACCTATTACTTAAGGAAGATAGATGTGCTGTCTATAACCAAAAGTTAGTTCATCAGCCTAGGGACTGTAATGAGCAAGCACGAGGCTGCCACATACACGCTGAAGCTACACTGGTCCCTGCTTCTGACCCTCAAAAAGCGTCCCGAGATGGCTTTCCTCTACCTTCCTTGGATGGTTCCCCCTAATTTGGAATGGAAACCAAACTCTCTGCTGGTTATTTAACTCAAAAACACCAGAGAAAAATATATGGAGAGAAAAAACTGAGCAAAGTCAAGAGTTAACAGGAAAAGGCATGGGAAGGAGGGACAAGGAAGAGATTTTCCAGCTATTGCTTCCCCTGTTTTTGCACAGAGGTTGATACTTCGCCTGCATAGATTGTCTAGAAGGATCTCTTCTGATTAAACTAGGCAAGACTTCATGTAAATGGCAAAGGATATCACAGCAGGTCTTGTATTTTATACGTTTTCTGCTTAATCTGAAAAACTGTTTCTTCTTGAACTTGAAAACCCAGAAAAATAATTTCTTAGTGACAACCATTAATCTATGTACAGACCAATGTATTTGGAGTAGAAGAATCCTGGTTTAAGTTCTAGCATTTAGATTGCCAAATATATTCAATACGAGTGACAGACAAATGAACATAAGAAAGGTAAAAAGACATAAACAGTGCAAAGATTAATTCTATCCACTATGTGCTACTAGCCAGGGCCTATGTTACCTCAAATGCTGCACTGCAAAATCATAATGAACTTGCTTTAAATGCAGAGGTACAAATTCAATTTTAAGAGCTGAGTTTTCACTCTATAACAATCCAGACCACAAGTCTGACCACTTCTTAACACGCTGGGACAAACAACTCTTACTATTAAATGTTCTCTGCTTAAAAAACCACAAAAAATTAAGAAAGAAAATTATTTTTTCTTTCTGAAATAGAGATTTGGTGACAACAATTTCTTTTTTTTTTTTCTCTCAGAAAAATGGATTCTGGATTTCTCCACACACAATCCCTGCCAAGCATTTTGTTATGTACTAGTATTAAAATCCTAACTTTTCAATTCTGCATTTGACAGTTCCCTTCTTTTAAACACACCACACACCCCCAACTCCCCTTTAGGGAAGCAGAACTGAAAGAAAAACAAGTTTCAGAAAGTAAGCATCAGTCTTCCTAGGCTATTTTTCCCACTGGAGAAGGTGAAAAACACAAGTGTAAAAGTTTTATATATATATGTGAGTGCAGCTGGAAAAAAAGGGAGATTTAAAAAGGAGAGAAAAGCTGATGTGAAAAAAATTCTCAAATATCCATACCGAAGTGGCAAAAAAAGTGGAAACGGATTCAATGAAACTGCAAAAGAAACATCTTTTGTGTTCTCTCAACCATTGTGAGTATGCACTAACAGAACAAAAAGACAGTGCAAAAAATGAGTTCCATTTGACTGTATTTCCTTGGTTTTGTTCAGGTTTAGAGGAGAAAAATAAAATTAAATATGGCTGGGTTGTTCACTATATTTCTTGCTAGATAGGAAGCAGTAGAACTGTTTTTAAGCAGCTTTTGAGAGAAGAGTATTATGAAAAAAAAAAAATATTTCTACTGAGAAGCTAGAATAGGAAGAGAATTTCTCAACAATGCTACTCAACATGCCTGACAACAGCACCCTCCTCCCTCCTTTTTATAAAAAGTGCATAGATTATAGCAAAATAATATGAATGCAAATATGGTGTGCAAACTGTGGTATAGTTTCAGCAAACTGTTCACACGAAAAGCACACTGCTCATCTCTGAAAGATATCAGCTATACAGAAGACAGATTTAGGTTATATACACACCAAATTCTATAGCTGCAGTGGCTAAGCTACAAGTGCCAGAAGTCACCAGCAATGATTAGGAGTATATGGCACTGGAGCTATTTAAGCAACTAAGATAAATACACTCATTGTAATAGGTTACTGTTCACACACAAAATATCCATTAGCTTTTGACCTGATGAGCATGTAGTTTGAAATAGTTATGACAGAAAGCATAAAGAAGATGCAGTATTATCATTATTATTATTACATAGCAAAATGATGCTTACTCAGTTACAGGACCCTGACAAGCACAGGAGACAAACCTGTATTACCTGAATTCATTAGTCCTTTTACTTATTATGTCTCTCTAAACATATGATTACAGTAAATTACACCACTTTTCTCTAACTCCTTGTGATGATGCACTATCATGCCCTTGTTGTGCATGATGCTGTTGGCTAGGATACCATCCATTTCCCCTAAAATCCATTTTCCTTTCCATCCTCTGTTCCCCGCTCCTGCTTTTACACAGAAAATCAACTAGCAGTGACCAGTTTGTCTGAAAATACTATTGGAAAACAACAACTGATACCACAGAATCATTTTTTTTTTAATCAAGAGGGGATAGTTAGTTGTTTCTATTAGCTTAGCAATATAAAATATTCCTGTGTGTTCAAAGCTTTTGTATCTGCAGCGTATAAGCTTGTTCATTACTTAAAGACTAAGAATCCAAAAAATTAAAACTGCTTCATGACATGTATCTTTAAAAACCATGCAACTCCAAAAACTTTCATGGTATTAAACATGGTAACAGAACAATCTGTTGTCTACAGGTTAAGTTCAAATATAAAATTTTAATTCTTTGTGTATATTATAGCACCTAATACGATCAGGGGTTTTTTTATATCTAATTGCACTTTTTACTGCTACAGAACTACTAATTTTCTCCATGCTGAAATACAAAGGGAAGAGTGGAAGTGATTAAGTTAGGTTGCATTTCTCACTCTGTATTTAACACTGAATATTTCATGCACACACACCCTGAAGATTCTAGGATCATAATACTAAAATGTAGTTATTTCTTTAAAGCTTGAAGTTTAGAAATGAAAAAATAAAAAAAAAAATCTAGGGATATTCAGGAAAACAAAACTTTAACCCTGCAGTACATTCACAGCACTCAGTGTTGGTATTTGGCATCTTAAAGATGCCTAAATTCAAGTGCTTCTGGAATAGTATTTCCAACATTCCTAGTTATAAAGTCAAGAGTGCAGTAACTGCACTGTAAAACATGCCCAAACTTCAACTGCCTATCTCTGTTGGATTATTACATGGATCCAATAGAGCTAACTATAATTTATAAGCTACGTATTACTGTCCAGAGCTTAGACTTCTAACAGACAGTCAATTACACCTTTGCATTTGAACAGCCTTTTCGCGTTGCGCTAAGGAACGACACGTAAAAAAGTCCAAAGGTATTTTCAGACAGCCGCACAAAGTACGCATTTCATCATGTAACTTGT
This sequence comes from Megaceryle torquata, assembly GCA_024611175.1. Taxonomy (NCBI): domain Eukaryota; kingdom Metazoa; phylum Chordata; class Aves; order Coraciiformes; family Cerylidae; genus Megaceryle; species Megaceryle torquata. The sequence continues at coordinate 21,406 of JANIJG010007120.1, forward strand.
ACCACTTGTTGTATCACTTCAGGAAGCAAGTAGCAGTCCCTGTATTGCTGCTAAAATAGTCCCATTGCACCGAGAATTCTTTATCCATAGGCTATCTTACAATTTTCCTCCAATTATTTCCAAGAGCAAGGACTGAAAAAACAAACCTGAATTATTCTCATGTTCTCATCCTCTCTTTGCCAATACATGAAGTTACTTGTTCTATTTGGTACATACTGATTTCCCTTCCACTTCTATTTTCACTTGTCTTCTGACAGCTGCCCAGCTTTAGCTAAACTAGAGCGACATCTACAAAGTAAGTTTAGATCCAAATAACTGCACCTCGTGGAAATACACACTGCACTCCATCTCCTCCATCAAATTCTACATCAGTTTCCCATTCCAGGGAAACTTCTTCAGCAGAAGGACAGTGCAACATTTTTGTTGGTTATGTAACGTCCTGTAACTCTACGGTAACTAATGGAAACCCTCTTCTCAGAAACCAAGTGGGGAAGATGTTCCTGTACGGTATGTGATTTCCAGACAATGATCTGTTAATTTTTTAATGCATCTCTTATTTTGATTTATAATTGTAGTGAAAGATATTTTATTAATCACTTCTCATTTATGCTCTCTGTTATAAGCAAAATCATCCATGGCTCTTTAAAAGGAGTGTTTTCCATGCATTTATTACTGTGATGCCTAACGTGACACAATGAAACTGCTCCACCTGCATTCACCACAAGTGGTACCTGTGATGTCAGCAGCATTTGTTTGACACCTTTTTTAGGTTAGTCTAGTACAATCTTTAAGCTGAAATACTCTTCTTCCACTCTAAAATTTTAGAACCAGTACTTTTTCAAAGCTTAATTAACACATACTACAAATTATTCAGCTGTAAACAACTGTGGATCTTGTATTTAAAAATTCTTGACAACAGGACTCCTCGTGAGCTTGATAGATCTTACCAACTAATTGCTAAAATTAATAAATTGTAGATTAGTAACATGTACATTTTGCCACTGACTATATTGGAAAAAAGACTACAGCAAGACTCACAAAATATTGTTTTCCTTTATAAATTATCATATTTCTTTATTTCCTCTTCCTTCAATTTCAGATGAAGTCTTTAACTACTCATTTAGACTACGGTCCTTTGAAAGACTGGTATTTCCTGTAATGTTTCTTTTATAATTCCCAGAATATTTCTTGTTTAGATTTCTACTTTTCGTGGAATCAAGTAATCACAAATATTCAGTAATATACACATTTATATCTTTACTTCTCAGTTTATCTTTGATTCTTGGATCAACAGAAGAGTTATTTAATGAAAAACTATCTTAAATAAGAACTATCTGTCACAAAGCTGTCTAAACTCACACTTAGCCATATTTTATTCCTTATGTAGATAATGTCAGGGCTTGATTTTCCAACAGTGCTAATAATCTTAAAGATAACTCTGAATTTTATTTGCTATCTTTACTGTGATGACCTTGAATGACACAAATGGTTATACACGTCTTCTGGATTGCAAACTTCTGCCTGCTAGGCACTGAGATATAAACACTTTCTGTGTAGTTCGTAATCACTCTCTTGGGTTTTTATTTTTAAATATGCAGTTCTTGGAGATTTGTGCTTCTCCTGGAGTTCTTCAGAAAGAGTGTCTGCATTAACATCACAATGACAGTACTAAACTTCCGGATACACAAATATATTTAAACATAAGCATCAGATAAATGCATGTCCAACACGCAAGTCAAATTTGAAATGTCAATGAAGTTATCTTAACTGCACCTTTTTTTTATTTGGCTTGCAAAATAGTAGATGGGAGGATTACCAGAAACCTCAAGCCACTAGCATGTCTCATTAGGTGACTGACTGGGTAAAATTGCATCCAACAATATCTGCAGTACTTAGGAAGCGCCACTGACCAAAGAAAGATCACCGTTTCTGCCGGTTACATCTACTGCTGGACTCTGAGTAAAGATAAAACTAAAACTGCATCTTCTAGGAAACTGACTTATAGAAGCTTGTGAACTGACATGGATATCATAATTCAAAGATTATTCTAACTTATGGAGAAGGTCTCTGGATTTTGTTGACTTAGGGGAGTGGTTCCACAACAGGCTCAAACTCAGCTAGGAGCACCCAAAGCTGCCGCTCATCTGCTCCTCCATACTCTCCCCCCCCCTGCACTGGCAACACTGACTGCAGAACTGCACAACAACATCACACTCAAACCTATTCCTACAGCAAAAAAAATTGTCCTTCCAGTTTCTGAATGACAGGGTTGTCTTGGGGAAGGGGGGGCAGCAGCTTTTCTGGTGGTGTTTTTCTTCTTTCCTTCCTCTGATTGGGCTACTGCACCCTTGCAATTGCCAGTGTAAGTCGACAGAAGAAATACAGGGTCAGAGGTGAGGAAATCAAAACCGCCTTTCTGACTACAGCACGGGCTCAGAATGGTCTATGCTGATCTTGAAACTACACCTAAAGCTCTCTCTGCCAAGATATTCATGCATTCATTTCCATATACCATTTGTGTCGCTTTTCCTTTCAGTTACTTTTTGGATGTGATCGATTATGCTTTCAACAGCTACCGCACTACCATATTAAATCTTACAACCATTGGAAAAAAGAAAAAAAGAAAAAAGAATAAAAATAAGAACCTCAAAAGTTAGGCATAGAATAATAAATAGAAGAAATTACAATCCCACTTTCTTGGTGTTTCAAACTTGTTGTTTTCCACAGGCAAACATGAGAAAGAAAGGTCACGATGTTCTGACCTCAATGTTTTTTTCATCTGTTTCCTTGCATTCCCAAAGTTCTTGTCCTAGCTATCAATGTGAAGTGTCACATTCATTTATTTTCTTCTCATTATTAAAAACTAAGTATTTTGTGCAAATAGCAACCTTCCCAACATCAGGGTGCACTCATCCTACCTTGCAACACTAAGGGTCAAAAAAGGTGATAGGCAAATTAATTCTTAAAAGCTTCCCTCTCTGCCTACCTGAAAGTAGGCTTTTAAAGTCAATTCTGTCATAAATTTTAACCATTCCAGAACGTTCTGCAATACAGTTCCTTATTCCATCTGTTGTGGGAATTCAGAGGGGCTGCATCTGCTCTACTTTGTACAAAGCACTTCATTTGGAACAGGAATCAGTATTTACTCCTCAAATCTGTGCGCTGACTTCCAAGCCATTAGATAGCGGCCAATGGGAGGTGCGAGTGGTAGGAATTTGACCGGGATCCTAGGTCTCCCCTGTTGAGTCCTATTATGAGGAAATACTTTTAATGGGTGACATCTACAAACAAAAAGCTACTGGATCCCTTGGCTGGCAATTATGTGTTCCGTGCCAGGAGAACATTTTCATACTCTCAGCCAACAAATTTTAAATGACACGTGTCCTTAAATTCTGTTCTCTCTTTAATTAACTTTTACCCAGTAGTCTGGAAAAAATCAATAGTGCTACATCTTTACCCTTGTTGATCCCATTATAAACTGATGTGGCAAAGACTTATTACCAATCCTAAGTGCCTCTTTTCTGCAAAGGCTGAACTTCATAATGCATTTTGCATCTAAAACCAATCTCCACAGAAAAAACAATCCCCAGCAAAACACAACAAGAATCCTCACGTCTCTAAGTGCACCGAGTGCATCACAAAGACACTGTGCTAAGATGCAAAAATGTTTTCTCCCTGAAGTCTTCAGAGCATCAAATTAATCAAGTACAGAAGTTCCACACATTTTTTCCTTTGCAATATATATTCTGTGCTCTAGATAGAAAAAAAAAGCGTCTTACTACTTACCAGTCTTCTGCTCTCTTCAAGACTGGTGATTATTCACTCATTCAGTAACTCTAAAAAAGAAGAAGCCAGGAATGCTTATTTTAGGTGTTGAGGTCGAGTTTAAGTTGATATAAATATTCAAAATGCAGCAATTTTCACACATATTTAAAGAAAAAAAACTATGTTAACAACGTGCTACAAGTTCTCCCATAACGAGAATCACCACAATAGATCTGAACATTCTCTGCAAGAGAACATCTGTTTCTCCACTCTTCTTTATTAAGTCTCTCCAGTCCTTAAGTACAGATTCATCTACATGTCTTTTCCTTATGGTCTCAATGCAGGTATGCCTCACAAATTACAGCTATCCACAGTTTTATATTTCCAAAATTCATAATAATGGAAATAAGAGTTCAGAGAATTTAAAAACCAAAGGATCATGACTGCATATATTAAAAATATTTGTACGCCATTTATGCTCCTTTGGTGCTTTCTTCACAAATGTAGAAGATGCAGCTCCTGCCTAACTCTGAGACTCTGACAGTTACGGACAAAAATAGTTCATCTGAAGATTAGGTAACAAAAAAAATCAGAACGTATCTCACAGGAAAAAAACCCCAACAAAACATCTACGTATCTTTATAGGAAGTCCAAAATACTTTTTTCACACCAGTTTGGCCAAAATGCAAAATATATATACACAGATATACACTATCCTTATCTATTTCTTTTACAACTTTTTTTTTTTCCTATTTTCTTTCATCATAAAATATAATTACAGAATTTCAAGCCTAAGTTAATGACCAAAAGCTTCATACACAGCTTAATTTAGCTTAGATATAGAGTGCACTGAGAGCTACCTATTCCAGCTGTTGTGAGGACTGAAGGGAATGCTTTGGGTTGCTTTTAAACCTTAGTGCTCCCCACAAATGGAGAGCTGACAGGAATTGCTTTCAGTGACAAGAAGGCTGGCAAAGCTACTTTTATTTCCTACAAAAATGTAAAAAAAGCAGCAACAAAGAACCGCATTTAAAGAGTACAATGAATTTGCATACAATACTCTGTTCTGAGGCAATTAAGAGTTTCATTTACAGCAGCTTGTTACCAACGTAGTGCCAGCAGTGTTTATTAATTAAAAGGTGTTTTTTCATCCTTAGCTCCTCTGAGAAGCAAGTGAGAATTAGCCTACTGTTTCTGGTGAATTACAGTTTTCTAATCATTTAAAAAATGAGGGTGAGTAGTTCTGCCACCTATTTGCCCTGCAAACATTCTGCCTATTATACACACCAGAAATTCTGACAGCTCTCTTTCAGACTGCCTATACATTATTTTAAATATTTCTGTTCAGATTTTGAATTATTTTGTACATCACCCAGAATCTGTGCTGGTGTTCTTTTAAAGCAACTCTGCTCTTTGCTTTCAAAAGAACATGTTGTTTCATTCCCCTAAAGAAGCTCAGAACATCAAGGAAAACAACATCAAGTGATAGTGGGTTCAAACATATTTCTAATCTTTACAACCCTTCAGTAGTTACATTAAAAAAGTGAGGGATAATTTATTTCTGATGAAACAGAGTTGCTCAGCTTTCTGCTAATAGGATCCTCAGGGCAAAAGGGGTAGGGAAAGCACTGATAAAAGAAGAGAGCTTCATTTTACTGTTTTTTCCTAGTCTGGAAACAATAAATTAGTAATAGTGTTTACTCTGATTATCGTTGATTTAGGATAAATTGTTCTCATTTAGCAAATGGGGAAATGAAATTCAGTGCTCAAGGGACTGAGAATATATATCTATGCCAAAGGCTACAACTGAAGACACATTTACAGACCCATTCTGAATTGCTAGATTAATTCCAATCATTGCTGATAGTAGGGATGCTGATATTCTAGGAGCGTTTAACAGTTTAATGATGCACCTTAGTGCTCCTTTCCCTTCCACTCTTCTTTGCTTCTCGTCTCCTCATGCCCATCATTAAACATTTTGGTGGGGTTTTTTTTGTTTGGTTGGTTTTTGTTTGGGTTGTTGTTTTATTTTTTTGGTTGGTTGGTTGGGTTTTGGTTTGTTGTCTTTTTTGGGGTTTGGGGTTTTTTGGTTTGTTTTTTTGTTTGGGGGTTTTTTTGTTGTTTTGGGTTTGGTTTTTTTTTTGTTTGTTTGGTTGGTTGGTTTTTTTAGTCCCTGAAGGGTCACTACCTTTTAAATTTCTCCTCTCCTCCCTCTTTTGGTTAAGACAGTACAATTCTTTCTCAGCAGTACACACCTATGTTTTGATACTGTTCATCCCAAGTTATTCAACAAGACAATTCTTGTCCTATTTAAACAAACAAATAAAAAAAGTACTTCTCAGAAAAAGCATCAGAAAGCAACAGAACCACCATTACTCAGCCCAGAAGATAGCAAGGACTAAGGATACTATTAAAAGTGTTTTCATTTAATCAGAGAGCTGTATTAGCATCATGCTTCCTATGCTTAAAAATAATGAAAGAGGACACATAACACAGTAGCGAAGCTGACGGCATACTGCAAAAGCTTCAGGCTAGTATTGCATTTCCTCCTATGGAAGTATCACCATTTATTATCACTTATTAAAATTTAATTTTATGGAACATCTTTAAAAGGTCATTTCTTAAACAGGAGTATTGTAGCCAGCAGTACCGACTAGTTAACCACTTTATGAACACAAATCTTCACGGATTTGTTGCTTTGAATTATTAAAGATAAAGCATAGATCTGATTCATTCAGCTTTTTTAAAATATAAAACCCCTAATTTATTGTTCTCCTATTTAACTATCACAGCCATTTGTTTTGCCTTCTCCTGATAAATATTTTGACCTTTAAAAATCACATTCAGTGACTATGATGATGATTGACTATGTATTCATGACCTCTCACTGTATTTACCGTATTCCGAGATGGCACGTACATGAATGTTTTAGTCACTCAGTATTTTCATAGGTACTACCTTTCTAATTCAAACATCATGCATGGAAGTGAAGAACTACTTCTGCAAAAGGCAAACCAAAGGCTAGTTTAGAAAACAAAAAATAAAGGACACCTAGATTAGCCTCCACAGCGGCCAGTAGGCATAATGCAATAGCATATTCATTATTCAGTTGTCATATTCAGTACAATTTGATGGTATTTAGCAATGCATTCTGACAAGCATTAGCACCCCAGTATTTACAGGGTACCGCTGCTTCCTACAAAAGCTATCAATGCACTTTATAAATGTGTTTGATCCTTTTTTTTTTTTTTCTAGTGAGAATGGATTACAAGCACATAGGTGATCAGTGTTAACCCTTAAAAAGAGAAATGTAAACCTGAAAGTCAATTTCTTAACTGCTAGTTTACAGATGTACTTGGGAGCTCTAACTTGTTCTGACAGCTTCTCTGTGTTGGTATGAAGATTGTGCTAACTGAATGTTGTCAACGGCTTTCAGCACCCTCGATAATGGTTTTTTAAATCATTAAAGAATGAGATAGTGGGATAAGTTTGATATACTTCTCAGTGCCTATGTTTTTACTTATAAAACTGTTGACAGTCTCTTTTGGAGGGTCTTCCTTTGGAAGGACCTTCCTTTTCAAACTTGGATTTTTAACAGAACGAGGTAACTGTATGTAACAACAACATTCTTCTTATCCACAGTAATAACTGAAAGAGTGGAGCACACATTGTTATTCTCTCAACGAAGCCCTTTGAACTATGGTGCTAGATTGGCTAGTAGTGGCCAGGAAGCACTGCGTTTCCACAGTGGGGAAAAAAAAAGGAAAAAGCCAGACTAAGAGACATACCAGTGCCACAGAACAAATCCTAGCTAGATCATCCGGAAAATGTAGCCTAAGACTCATAATTTCATGTCCCTCCAGTGGCACGGACTACAATAGGAATCTTCTTTTAAATATTTAGAAGCATATTTCTTTAAATTTCAGGATGAATTTGCAAATATGAAAAAAAAAAATTACTCATCTGTCTTCAGCTACAAAGTCTTTTTAGAGTTTTACTGAGCACTAGCTCGTATCAAGTAAAGATCACCTCCTAAAACCATGAGTACGTTGCTTGAGATGTGCCTTCATCCCCTTCTCAGCCTCACAACAATGTACACTTTAGAAGGAAAGGGAAATATACCAAGATTAAAAGAAAATAAAAAATAACTGAAAACAGACTACCAGATAGAGCCTTCCTTCTGGGATACTCGGGTCAGACATTTAGAATAGAATGTAATAATAATTATCACACGTGGAAACTAAAGATCATTAAGGTTGGAAGGTGTAGGCATCATCATCTTCTCTTCAATATGATTAACAGATTTACACAACACAATGTTCAAGGATGTCTCAAAGCAGAGACACATCTCTAACAGATGCAAGTTCCTAACTTTCAGTGACTAGTCTTCAAAATGTCAACTTGGTTCTAAGCTACCTGCACCTTCTCTTTTCAAGTTTTCCCAAGGTTATAAGCACATACTTCCTTGTCACATTCTCCAGGTTTGGGTGGGACTGCAGAGTTTCACATCTTGTATGTGTCCAAAGCAAGTAGAAAGTGAGAATTTCCCTATCCAAGTCTTCTGGGATAATCAATCCCATAGTTACTTCCAGCATAGATTTCAGGGATTCACACAAAATGTTTTAGCAACCAACATTATTTTAATGCACAGTCAGAGAATACCCTGAGAATAATACAGCCTAGTCAGCAGTCGATACACACACAGAGACGAGTACGGGGTGCCTGGATTAACTCATTTGCTTAGACTGACCAGATTCAAACTCCAGATACCGAACTGCTCCTAGAAGGAGCAGAGAGCTGTATGAGCTATTCTTATGGTGAACACCTTAAATCCTTGAAACTGAAGGTATTCAAGACTGCTGCAAGTACTGCAAGATTCTGTAGGTCATGTGACTCAATTTCTACTCCTCAGAATGCTTCCGCGTTTTCTACTGAAATTACAATGAACTCGTTATGAAGTGAATGCCAGAGGTAGGCATAATAAATACAGCTACTACTCTACCCTACTGTTACATGGCATCTGTAGATGCCAGTTTTTGTCTTCTAAGTAAAGACAAGTTCAAAAGTTAGGAGAAAACCTGCTCTACTAAGAAATCCAGTTCAACAGAAACATCATTAAAAACACATTTATGTTTAAATACACTTTTGAGACCACAGGCTTTAACGAAACTGCAGAGAAACATCCAAGCAATTGTGCCTTTATACACCAAATTATCACCAGAAAGAGATTACACTTAAAAAAATTATCTTATGCTATTACTCAAACATTTTCCAGTATAGTTGGTTGAATTTTGACATTCTGGTAACAAGCAACAGCAACAGCCTTCATATGCCTCACCAAATTCTAAACTACCTCTAAAATTTAGAGTAGAAACAGGTGTAAATCTTAAGTGAGGGGGTGTGTGCATGAGACACAAGGCTTTCACTGAGGTGTTCTCATTTTTATAACATAAAAATTGCAAGACTGAAGTTCCAAACCAGACTTCTTGGAATTTGGTGCAGAGCAAGACCTTTAACTGCACAGCAACAACAGCACATTCGCATAGCAATATGACCAATGTATTTGACTCTAAACTCATGTCCTCCATAATGCCTCCAAAGTTTTTTCAAGGTACTTGCATCCTATCGGTAGTAAATCATCGACACGATCAGCCTCGCGGTAAAAGAAGCCCTGCAAAGGCTCTGAAAAAAGAGTTTCCACAATAGCCTCTCTGCACAGGAATTAGCAAAGCGGCCTGAACACACTGACAGACAGAGAGTTTTTGCTCGAATCATTTTCTGATGATCTTACCTGTTATTTCCATAAACTCTTTTACAAGTGTATTTTAAAAGGCCTTTTTTTGACCAGGGCAGATGGTTACGGAGAGTATGGGAATAGGAAGCAAGGATTTCTGTCAGGAAGCAAAAAGTCCTTTCAAGATGCAGTTTGCAAACTCACCCTTGTTTGCTCTATACTGTCTATTTTTAAAGCAATGAACAAATCATCTCCAGTACCATGGAAATAATCAACAGAGAATCAAAACCTGGAGTTTCTACAACAGCACAAATCAAAAGCTGTTGGAATCCAATAGCTGGAGCCTGTCTCATTATTTCACCATGCTTTGATGTGCTTTTCAGCCACATATCTTAGAGAATTACTTGCAGATATGTCTATCTACAAATTCTGCATTGCTTACACATTACAGTTTCCAACAGAGATAAATACTGTAACTGAGTTCTCATTTTCAAAGAAAAAAGCAAAAACACAAACCCACAAATTTATTTTTTTCCCCTTATCTTCTATTAAGCACAAAATCCTGTAAATAGAGGAATTGAAAATCAGCTGCATCTAATAAAAGAATCAAGTTTGTTATTGACTTTTAGCTGGTAGTTTCCATTAGATTATCCATCATACTTTTATTATGTGATCAACTGCCTAATTAATTTTGTACTTGTGCATTTAGGCAGAGTACTGTAAGTTTCAATAGGGCTTACTATAATCCTGCACCTGTAGCCTCAGAGATTTAGACAGCTCTCCATCATAAGTTTATACTGTGCCTATAATCATGTCAGCTGGAGTATAGTTCCAGCTATTCAGGCTGTTGAAATATAACAGTATTTATTTTCTGAGGCACTAGAAAATTTGCATCTGTGGTTATGCGTCTTTGGACTTTAATCAGATCAAAGTCACTGAAAGATATTAAGAGAGTTAGCTACAATATTTTTCTCAGACAATTTTAGTGGATACATCAGACACTGTTTTGATTTTTCCCTGCTTATCTAGTAATATGAACAGATGCAATCACGCTATTGTGTAATGAATGTTGATTGCCAACAGTATTTGATTTTGCACCCATTCTGTGGTGATAATTAAAGATAACTTGATATCCTATACAGTGATAGTTAAAGATTGCTTTCTGTGCATTATTGTAAAATGCCACAGAGAACGTATGTATTTTCTATCATTTTTTGTCTGGCACGCATTTCAGGGTAGAAAGAAGCCATGACTCATGATAACAAAAATATTCAGATGCAAATGAACATAATCTTTTCAGAATTTGTGGTGTTTACTTCTGATTTTCTGCCGGTTTCTGCCTTTTACATTAAGTGAAGGGGTAGTACTTTATGATGCTTTAGCTGTAACTTTATGAAAAGGACAAGAAATGGAGTAACGTGGAAGCTATACTACTCCCAGGCCTGCTCTAAAGGGTGCCGTCGCCGATGGGAGTCCCTTCTTTGATTACAGTGAGCTCCAGATAAGGCCCGCATGCAGCAGACATATATACGTTTATTACACCATTCAGAAACCCTAAGAGGGAAACATCTAAATATACTTTTTGCCACTAATAATCTCCTCAAAAATTCAGAATTTCATTCCATTATAGTTTGGTCCAAAACTTGATGTTCAAACTAAGTAGTACAATATAAAAATATAAACTTGTAAAATATTAAAATATAAAATAGCTCAGTTGAAGCTGTCCCCTTCTCAGCATGAATAGCCTCAGACTGAGGAGATGTAATAATTTTTATTTGTTTATTGTTTTGGTTTGGGTTTTTTTTTATTAAGCATAATGACTTGACAGTTCTCCTGACAAGTGGAAGAAATCTGCCACAGCCCTGCAACTGTTGCTTTCCTCCTATCTAGCCCAGTCAGTGGGTATAGTGTACGCGAGATGACACAACGATACATCTTTATCCACTCAGGCATGGGAAGCGCTGGCACTGTATCCTCTCCACTCCACTGTATGCTCAGGAAGGTAGAGAAACAGAAACACCGTCCTTTGTACTCACACAATCAGGACCTCTTCTGACTATTTTGAATACGTACAGCCTTTTTCAGATGCCTACTTGAGCAGCAGACACAGCCTTAGCCCAGAAGTCATCAACATTACGTCGCTGAGCTCTGCAAACTCCTACATGCCAATCTGAAGTAAGTTTGCTTTGGAACAATGAAAGCCATCTGTGTGTATAAGCATTAGCAGGATCAGGATCAGGGTACAGTACACATCCCATTGCATATTTAATGACTTCTGTTTAACAACTATTTTAGTCCCAAGACATGCAAATATTTTACGTACTCCTTTAGTAACAGCTTCAGGCTTCGCTGTTCAAGTGTCACGGCTCCTATATGCCACAGCAGGTAACAGGCAGTCATCTCCAGGGCCAGTACTGTATGTTGCTTTTTGTTTTTACAGTTTTACATTTCACTGTAAATCATAACTCAACAAACACCACAGCAAGCTTCTTAGTTCACTGGTCAATATAGTTAGCAGGCAAACTCCTTATAAATGACAGCAGCACTTCTTCCTGGTTTAGAAAGGATGTGTCGGGTGCTGAAACTTGCCAATTAAATTATCTTCACTCTTGATGGGAGCTTTAGACTTTGAGTATGCTGTGAGTTGCAGTTCTTATGAAATGGGGCAGGGGGAGAATGCAAGACTAACTCCTATACCGTCTGTTCTGGATCACTGATGATTTGAAACTGATAATTATTTCTGTTTTTTCCTAAGAAACAGAAAGATACCTGTACCTCTGATGTGTTTCCACTGTGTGTCATTGTGTATGTCAGAAAGACACCAGTTTCCTGTGATCTAAGAAAGCATTTCTGCTGACACTTTTCTTACGACTTTTCATTCCAATTTAAAAAGTTACCTGTTGAGGAATTTTTATGATACTATCTACTTCCTATAGAGGCTACCACCTAAGCCTTGATTAGTTCACAGGAGATCAAACTCCCTAACAAGTTACTGTCAGTTGCAGTTTTAAGAGTAGAACTAGGTCAGGTTTATTACCTACATCAATTCTTTCATGTAGCAGTGCAAAGACAAAAACATATATATATATTTAGAAAAAAAATAAAGGAAAACAGGACTGAAAATCTCTCTAGCATATATAAAAATGCTTCTGATCTCAAAAGTGAAATGTCACAAATGATTTTTAAATTATCAAGCTCCCAAGGCTGAAGCTATATAGTCACCAGCTTTGTTTAAGAGACCGTACAATATTACAGCAGGTTTTTGTTACAGAGATACCATATGAGCAGAGTCATTTGTAATATAGAATCCCTTAGGTATTCATTCAGCAAAGGCTGTAGAAAGGATTTGTGTTCTGATGAGGACAGAAATAGCTTTTGCACAATATTGATCTTCTTTAAGTGTTAGGATTGTTCTGGGTAGTTTGGGGGAAGAAAGAATGGTTAAAAGGTTTACAGAGTTGTTTGGTATCATATTTAGTCACTTCTTTTTTTTTTTGACAACTCGATACTATATCACTGTATGGGATCCTTGACAACTTTCTACAACTAAGGTCTGTTAAGTATTACCCTTTTATTGCAGTGTTTTGTTATTTCAGCCTCTGTTATTTCAGATCCAGGAAATGCAAACACACTGCAAGAGAAGAAAGCACCTTTTCAATAAAGTTATGGCTTGTGTTTAATTTCCAAGAGTTTTATTTTATTTAGACTGAACTGCCAATCTGTATGTGACCACTACGTCCACGACTAAGAGTAGAAGTAGAACCAATTACAGGCACACAGAATCATACATTTATTATGTTTTTAACCTTTTTTTTTTTTTTTTTATATGCAGCCTAAGTGATGCTCACATTTTCAGGCCACCAACTACTCACTGCTTAAGCAGGTGGAGTAAACCTGCTTTTCCAAAAGCCCTGAGGAAAAGAGAGTGATGGCTATGGTTACAGCCTTTAGAGCTGTAAGGGAGACTCCTAATCAACCCAAAAGGTACTAGAGTTTAAAGGAATGAACACAGGAAGGTAAAAGCTGTTAAGTAACCAAAAATTCCTACTGTAATGGTGAAATAATCATTATTAATCCTCCTGCTTGAACCCACTGAGTTTGGGGATAAGCCACGGCATTAGACACAGATGTTATTAAGATATACTTCACAAGAACAGGCATCTCTGGAGAGAACATGACTTAAACACATTTTTGGGTCATGTCGCCTCTCCTGTATCCTCCTTATTCCTGCCAGTACTAATTAATGTACAAGCTCATACAAACATTGCCAGCAAGTGTGTGACAAGCAGCATAAATGGGAAGCTTTTCTAGCATTAATGAAACACACGAGAAGTGGAACGAGGTGGAGACAAAGTACCATTCTACTGATTTTACTATCTGTATAGTTAAGGTCAAGTGAACAACCTATACCAGTGAAGAAAGACTATACACTTTGCACTGCACTGATGATAGAAATGATGAAAAACAGTTACAACAGTCTAAAGAATGATTTCCCAACAACAACAACAACAAAGTGTTTCTCTACCAAAGCCCTTTCAGTCAGTCACAATGCACAGATCAAACTCTGTTTAAACAAACACTGCAAGACTAAAGCTGCGTATCAGTGCCCAACTCCACTTATCCCAACCAAATCAGAATATACTCCAAGGTATATTCTGGCCACAGCTACTTTTCCGTATCAGGTCCAGGCCTACTGGAGCGTCTCCATCCTCTTGGGAAACACAGTAACGCAAAAAGGAGCAAAGCTCACTGATTGCTTCACTTAGCAGTGTTTGAGAATGGAACTTTAGATCATACCCTTCTCAAATCCCTTCTTGAATAAGCTATCTGCTCACTTTTCAGTGCTTGCTAGCTTTTTCTAGTTCAGAGCTGCAAGAAGGTGGGCAACAAAACCCCCGAAGACCCCTGCGCTGCCAGTGAAACTTCTCTGAGGTTACATACTCTGTGCCCCCAAACACAGTGAGGATGTGCTTGAGGCAAGATCTACCTTCTCAAAGGTGGAATCATCTCTTAGCATTTTAGAGCAAAACAGAAAACCAAATGCAGAAATCCAAAATGTGGGATGAGACTGTTAGGTGCCTACTCTGGGGAGGGCATCCCACGCTCCAGAATCTCAACAGAGAAAGGAAACAGGGTGCTCCAACCCACGAAGGGTAGCACCAGACCAGGAGCAGTGCCCCTAACACTCCTATAGAGGTACGGTAGGACTGCTTCTCTCGAGAGCAAGGTTTTTTGGATTACCTGTCTGAGGATAGGAAGCAGTGGGGCCTAAACAGTGCATCCTGGATTATCGTGACAGGAACAAGACCTAGTTTATAGATACTGCAATGACTTTGCTGGAAATAGAAAAGAAAAAACCCAACACACACAGGTGGACTGTTGCCCACTTCTAGCTCATAACAACGCAAATTAAAGAGACACTTTAACTTCTTGGCTATTAAGATAAAATACCTCCTATTTCCAATTTATCACCTTGGATCCAAAGCTCTTGCCTACAAAAATAAAAATCAATCAATACTCTTAAGCATGGCAGGCCTAAAGAAGGCAGCAGAAAGAAGCTGTTGGAAAAAAAACCAAAGACAACCCCCCCACGTATGGTTATAAAGGAGAATTGATTGGGAGGGGGGCAGAGACGTCACACCAATAACAAGAACAAACAAAACCACAACTATCCTGCCTCTACCTCAACGGGGGAAAGAGAACCTTTTAGAAGTCCAAAGATATTTCTAAACCTACAGACCTTCACTCTCAGATTGATTTTTCGCTTGTGTAATGTCTATCTCCTGTATTTCATACATACATACTGCATCTGTATTTACAGTGATGCACTGTTGCACACAGCTAACTCCCAGATCCCTCCTCTTCCTATTTTTGACTGAAAGCTGGGAATCCCACCTCGTATCAGCCTGCAACACTCCAGATGGGTCAGGGAGGCTTGCCAGCAGCCTTGCTCAAAGCCACAAGGTAATTTTACAGTCTTCTATTTAAACATTGTGCAGTGAATATGATTTCTGATACAAAATAATAACGGCATATGGCACCGCTTTAATAGCACTGCCATTTTGGGTGGAGTGCAGTGACTTTTTTTTATTATTATAACACAATAGCTTCACTAGCTACCGCAAAAGGACAGCACAGAGTAATGAGGATGACCTATTCAAACCGGAAACTGAGGTAAGTCACTGTGTGTAAGTTGGCTAAATGATGTAATATCAGGGACAGCAGTTTAAAGGTCTGATGAGATGACAAAACATTAAGAACTCAGTATCTCTCTAAATGTAAAAAATATGGACACAAGAGTTGTCTGACTCCCCTCCTTTCTCTCTTTTTAGCTATCTGAACACCTAATTCGGAATTAATCTTTGACAACCTTCTAAAGCATTAAAATCTCCTGATAAAACTGGAGTACAAAAGGATTACTAGCAGAGTACCGTTTACAACTGCAACTAAAGCAAAATTAAAACATGGAACCTTTGAGCAAGTGACAAACAATACTTACAGTCCAATAATTTCCCAGTGATAGGTACATAATCGAGTAAAAATGAAACAACTGAAACATTCATGTTTATCTAAGGGGAGAAAGAGCAAGAACACTGGAATGCCCAGTCTGTCATCTTCAGATCATCTTCCACTTTCAGAAGAATACAGGACAAAACTGTCATTAAGGAGAAATCATGCCATTTAACAAATACTCTGTAGGAGCTGGCTAAATAGAGATAACAGAAAATGCAAGCACAGTGTATCTACCAGCAGTATTAAGCATAGGACAGACCTACAACCTCTTGTTCAGGAATCCCTTAGGGCACAGCTTGGTGGAGGCAAGTACAATTACCTGGAAAATTACCTCTGGATGAACTTGTAATACTCTCTCCTTAAACATCCTGTGTAAGTTACTGTTGCAGAGAGAATCTGGTATTAAATGAATACTTGTGATTACCGAATACGGCTGGTCTTTTAATGTATGTATTTACATGTATAGGATTGTTATTATTGTTTTAATTATTGTATGACTTAAAATAATTTTCCTACATTGGCCTAACTTGCCCTATTTGCTCCAGTGCTGCTCCTTCCTAACTAGTGCTCTATGGCTATCCCATACCATACAATATTGTGCTCAGCAATAAAAGCTAGGAGGAGGAGGAAGAAGGGGGAGACATTCACAGTGATGGCTTTTGTCTTCCCAAGCAACTGCTACGTGTTAAGATTAAGAGGATCAGTGGAGTCTGAAGAACTTGTGTTGAGATAGCTTTCTAACTGATCAAGGGGGAAAAAAAGAAAAAAAAAACAACAAAGGAAAAAAAGATAAATAAGTCAAGCATGGCACTCATAGAATTTTTACAGTTATTAGTAATTTTTTTCAGATCTTCACTTTTCAATGAACTTACAAGTGTTCAAAGAAGAGCTTAATGTTGTCATTATGATCTCACACAAGCTACACTAAGGATTGGCCATTACCACTAGATGATGTAACAGTAAATACAGCCTTGTTTTTTTTTAATACTTGATTAACAGTCTTCAGCTTGTCTATCATCACAGCACTTGGCTGTGCCTTGTAATAAATTTTGGGTATTTTGCAAATTTTCAACTAGAAAGGTTTTAAATTTGCATCCTGGTAAGGAAGGTCCAATCACAACGAATCTGAAAGTGGGACTGACCCAAGAACTGGAATAAACTGGCTAGTAACTGTCTGAGGATGGTTAAACTTACAATTATATTGGCTGTATTTTATGCCATGTCATTTTAAAACTATGAAACGAGTACTACTTGTCCTTAGCTGCACGACACATTACTGAAATAATTAGAGAAAATATGGAGTGTAGGAAAATTCACATTGCTGTCAGGTTCATGAAGTTCCTCAAGAAATCAACATCTGCCATTCCCCAACTGATGGTGATAGTCTTGCTACGAATTTGGCATCAGGAACAATCAGTAGTATATTGTCAATAGCTCTTCTAACTGCAGTTTGCCACAAAGTCTGGGAAAAAAAAGTAGATCTTTAAGGGTAAATAGCGGACATCACATGAACTGCAGTTTTCTGCTAACAGTTGACACACTAAACTTGACTAATTTCTGTTTGTGTTTGTACAGAGCTATTACTGTACATAGCAATCATCTCTTGTTAACCTGAACTACATAGCTGAGTCAAACACTCTTCTTCTGAGAATGGACATTTATTAGACCGGGTAGACTGTCCTAGTAACACTTCCAGATAGAAACTATTTCCTGCCTTTGCCTTATGATGGCTGCACCACCATGTCTGCACTGTGGGTACAATTATTTCAGGTAATCCACGCATTTAACAGGAGAGGTGAGAAAGATTGACAGATACATTAAACATTGACTCGTGTCACAGGATGTTCCACTATCACATGACACAGACAGAATTATGAACTAATTAAGGGCTATGTAATTGATGCACAATTGAGAGATACCACTTAGGAATCTACAGTTAAATTTTGCTTTTATATAATTTATTTATCATGTATGAGACTGACAGAAATAATGTTTGAAGGCAATATTTTAATAGATATAGAGATTAAATTGGATAATATTACTGCATATTTATCTATTAATAACTAGAAGCAGGTGTTGTTCGCCTTTACCAACCGTAAGAAAAAAATCACACCAAAGGATAATAACATGATCATGTTATAACATGACAAAAATTACCAAAAAAAATACAAACCACAAAAATACAAAAGCTAGGGAGAGGAAAGCTCATGATAACTAATGGCCAAAACCTCCATTGACTTAGTGTGTTTGAATGAACTGTATCAAGTTAAAGGCTAACTTCCTTTAGCCATGCCTGAAGACTCACTCCATAAGAAGGGTAAAAATTACAAATCTAGCACCAATGATCTAGTAAGAAAAAATTGTGGAATAAGATGATTTCTTGTAAGTTAATTGTATATTTACACAATTAAATAAAATACTGAAACAAAAAATAACAATAAAAAAAGATAAAGTTAAGACCAGATAGACTGTTGTATTTGTTACTTCAACTACAACAGGTAAATAATGTCAGATTACAGAAACCTTTCAACATTAAGGATGGCACTTGTTCAGGTCTGGAAGGACACATACATTTCTATCCTGAAATTCCATAGCAATCCATTCTTTAAACTGGTTCAGGAAAACAAACAAACAAACCACCACAAAACACAACTGGGAGAGCCTGAGAATGTAAAAACACACTGGGGACAGAGAGGGGTTTCAAGGAAAGTCTTAAAATAACATAAACAAACAAATAAATAAAGAGGTGTCCTGATGAACCATGGAGCTCCTCATTACCAGCACTCTGTGCTCTATACGCAGCCCTTTCATCTTGCAGTATTCACCTTTTAATATTATGGATGCAAGTCAACTTTTAGTTTTGACAGTGAATATTGTCTCCATTCTAACAGCACGTTGTGGCTCTATACTGGAAAATAAACCAATACAATATAATGGATTTGTCTATAGCACTTAGAAGTTTTGACCTGGACAAGAAAGGGAATACCAAAACCAACCTACGAGCACCTTTTTGTTTAAGGTATTCTATGCACGTTTTGAAATGCAGAAGATACACACACTGCCCTGCTTCTCTAAAGTGGATATTTGCAAGCCTTGACAATGCTGATTAAGAATGATCCTATCCTCCAAAATGCCTTTTTCATTTGTAAACATCTTGACCGAGAACAATCACAATCTTATTTATGATTGTCAAGGACAAAAGCTGCCCCTTCTGTCTACTCTGCGCTTTTTCAATGCACTCCGCGTGTCTACCAGAGAACAGTATGCTGCAATTCTCCTCTTTTATCTGAACTTGGTACTGCCAACACTACGCATCAATAAGGCTTCCTTAGGTCTAGACAAATGAAGCCCTGAACTCTTCTGAGTTCATGGTGGATGGTAAAGCGTGACAAAGCACCACAGGTTCACAGTATCACTTTTTTCAAGCCCACTCCATCACCTTCCCCGTTACAAACAGAACATGAAGGAAAGAAATCAGACTAAGAACCTTATTTTCCAGCCTGCATGAACCTGTCTCACCTGAAAGGCTTCATTCCCTAAAAATAAGCCTCTCGGATTTAAACTTTCTACTGGATCCATATCTCTGACCTCCATAACTCTTTAAAAACATCTCTCCAAGAGTGAACTCATCTTTTAAAATCTGTGGGGTCTCTCCCATCTTGCTTCTCTCTCTCATACTCTGAACAGTTCTAGAAAAGCAGCTTCTCATAAATTCTTTGCTTTCTTTACTGTCCAGCACTGCATCAGTAATCTTTAACAAAGCAGCTTACTGAATAGTGTCCATAAACTGTGGGAGATTTTTCAGCTCCTGCAGAGGGATAGGAGTCATCTTAGAGTAAGAAGAGATAGGGACCTATGCAGTAGAAACCTTTCAGAAATCATGTTTTCCTGCCCTGCAGCTTGCACTTGAATGGATTCCTTATTTATCAGCCTAACAATGGAGTAAACTTGAATATTTTACAGCTCTGTTCGTGAGAAGTGACTTTATACATATTCTGGAAAACAAATACTGCTCTTGTGAGTAGCACTGTAGCATTGCAGAGCACTGTCCACCGACCTAAAAGGGAAATCCTTAAAAATTAATTTGCTTAGTTTTCAGCCTGTAGCATGCTTTGATTCGGAGCTCTACAGCGGGTTGAGAGTAAAGCTGTAGAATCCAATGTTTTTCTTCAGAAGTATTAAAGCATAAAATCACCAATTCTTGTGAGTTGGAAGACCAATTAAATAAGAGATAAGATGGACCTTAATCTAAATAAAACTTTTTTACTTCTAGTATAACTATCTCTTTAAAGAGACTATATTCAGGTTGGTGATGATTTAGGGAGAAAATTAAACAGAACACCTAGGACAGCTGGCATCTACTTCAAACAGCTATCATCAATAGAGGAAAAGAGTGTTACTATATGCTTTTTAAATATAATGTAAAAGTACTGGAATCATGCCAATGTCAGGATGAGAGTTTAAACTGTATGTTCGCAGGTAGAGAAATTCATTCATGGACTTTTCTTACTGGATTAGTAGTCTTCTGCTCTGTTTACTTGAAAGGAAGAATGGAGAATAAACAAAGCAGAAAGAAAGGGGAGGTTCCATAGGGAAAGGATGGTGTTCATCAGCACTTCATCCAGAGCAGAAAATGTTTTTGGAATGCAAAGACAAAGTAGTAAGAAAGAATACATTACGCTAGTCAGTGGTAATATACATTGATGAATGGAGACTGAAAGATGGGCTTGTATTTGTAACAGATCTTTAACAGTGCATAACAGCATGATTATAGAAACAGAAATCTCCATTTTTCCCAGGAAATAACCTAATTTTCATAAAAAGGCAAATCTTCTGTCACCTTTATTGTGGGAAACTCAAGTTCCACACTGCTCACCCACACAACTGTTCTGTAAAATAAGCCTAATACTCTGCTCTTCCTTGAACATCTTTCTTTCATCTTTCCCACACTGAGAAGACCTTAATGAAGAGGCTCAGCTCTCCTTGTAATGACCTGAAAGATAATCTAAATGCCACCAGGCAAAAGCACAATCATCCACCCTCTGTGCTTCTGACATTCTCGCAGATCATGAGCACTAGGAAAACAAAGGAGACAGTTTAAAGATGCAAAATCTAAAACCAGGCATCAATAAGGATTTAAAGGTGTGTCTGCGATCTTAATTTGGCAATATTATAAAAATCAGTCAGAAACACAGTCTAGCTACTTCATCCAGTGAAAGAGGATAAGAGGAAAAAATGGCTTACTAAGAGCTGTTTTGTAATCCATAGCTCTGAGGAAGAACGCTCTGGCTATCTGACACTGGAATCTTAATGATTTGTATGTTTTCTTAAATCAGTCTTTTTTTTTTATTATTCTCCCCACCATCACCCCTTGGGATTTAATACAAGCATATCTCCAAAGAAAAATAATTCTCTGCGGAACAATATTGATAATTACTTGGTTTAGCAGTGGATACTGAACAAACCAGCCTGAGAAATGAGATCTCAACCATCTGCCTTCTTCACTCGTGGTCTGAAATAAGGGTGAAAATGCAATACAAAACGTACAGCTCAACTGAAACCAAAGGTTCTGGCAATGCAAAAACATTCCAAGTAAATGAGTTTGGTCTTGTAAGAAACCAAGAGCCTGTAAAGCGAGTGTGGTTTTCTATGTATATTGCCCTTTCTGATTTCCCCTCATTCCTCTTCTCTGAACTCTTTGTCCCTGTTCCCTCGATATACACCTCACTCAACCTTCTGCTCCTCTCAGCCGCTCTCCTTGTCTGCATTTGAATTAACCTATTCCACCTGTTTCCAATTCTGCTGAAACACCAGGTGGATGAAATAAGGGCTGAAGGAGACATTTTTTATTAGTGCAAGTGCTCAGCACACAGAAGCCTTGAATAGTCATGTGAAGCAAAATGAGTCACAACTGTATTAGTTTGCTATTTACAAATCAAAACTAACAACACAGACACGCAATCCCCCACTTACTAAGTTTGGGCTCTGTGAATTCCCAAATTCAAGTTCTTATCTAAATTGTGTCTTAAAGATAATTTTAATTTATGACTTTTCTGTATAAGTAGAGACAAACCAGTATGTGACCCATGTCCCTAGCGCTAGATTCCTAGGTCAATAAAACAATGTGATTCATAGGGTTTTCACACATCTTCGAAGAAGCAAAGAGGTAGTTACTTCACAGTGGGACAAAGTGGTTCCATTAACATTTCCAGTCCTATGATACAGTAGCTGCTATTTACACTCACCACCACTTTTCACCTTCTTAAGTAGCTAACAACTCTGTTAAATGGAGACTGGAGATAATCTTCCCTTCTAAACAAATTTTCATTTATTTATTTCAAGAATATTGCCTCTCTGATGAAATTTCTGTAAATAAGCAGAAAACCTCAGAAAAAAAACTGTTCTAATTCTAAATTCATATCGCACGAATTAAAGCACTTGGTCTGCCATTTTTACCTACTGGATGAAGGTGGCAAACACTTGTATACCTTTGTGGTTTGTTATGCACTGAAAGGTAAGAGACATTTTTTGCATGCATCACCTTACTCATTTCTGCAAGTCTGAAAGACTTTACTACACATTTGCAGCACTTAACAACCCAGGTCCTGGCAAGTCACTTCGGTGCAGAGAGCAGGTGGACATGAAAACCATGCTTCCGTCCCAGTTTTTACAAGACATACGTGGCCTTCCACCAAACAGTATGAAAAGAACAAAATCTGCGCCGAATACATACCATGACCAATACATTCAGCCAGCAGCAGACACCAGGTCATACCAAGTCTCTCTTGATGATCAAACCTCCTTACAAGAAACTCTGTGAATTAGTTCAAACACTTAAATATCCAGTGGCTACGTTTTACTTATCTTTCAAATGTTGCAGGAAGTGCTTGGAAGTTACCCCAATACTGGGTTTCTACTGGAAAATACCCGGTTCAGCGAATGTGCACTTTTATGGGAGTTAATATTTTGATCAACTGTTTAAAAATTCTTTAAGAAACTTCACTTTAAACAATGCATCCTCTATCTGTAGAGGCAGAGACCGCATAAAAAGTCTGATAGAGTTTCCACACACACAACTCCCCCCCATTATAATTTCATTCCTATACTGTTTACTCCAGTTGCAACCAGGTGTTACACTAAACTTTACTTTCTGGCACAACACAACACATTGGTCACCAAGGTACTCCACAACTGAGAAACGTATCCCTACTTTTGTGAAAAAAAGTTTTACAACCAAAATTCTTGACTTACGCCACCACTGAACTAAGGTTTAGTGAATTAAATTCTAAGAATCGCTCATTCATTACATGAATGAAAAATCTACCACTGCAATTTACTGTTTGAAATACTAGCTTGCAACCAAAACATCACTGATCAAATTTCCTACTGCAATTAGTTCATCATACCAATTCCTAATTACAATTTAAAGCACTTGCATTAATGGACCAGTACCCCTGAAATCAACAGAAGTCTATTAATTTCCACAGGGTCAAAATGCATCTGCCAGTTATCCTGTTTCTACAACACTAAGTACTGAGTGCAGTTTCGTGCTGCACCACAGATTTCTGACACGATTTGGACAAATCAGAAATAATAATTTTGATTTTGGAGAATTTATTTTCTCAGAAAATGAAGGCACTTCATGACGACGTCTAACGCAAAACTCAGATGTACACAGATTAGTTTTCTGCACAAAATCCAGACTTCTGGTCTCTATTTGTACTACCTATGGTGCTAGAGAATGACAATCTCTTTGGTTTCAACCATCAACCTGCAGAGCACAGTTCTGGTGTCTGTCCAGTACTCCCCAGCAGTCACATTAAGACTTTGCACGCAGCAGTGTCCCGTAACAAAAAAATAAGACATTTGACACTACTCATTATAGCACTTGATGAAAAGAAAAGTTCAAATAATTCTAAGTCTCTAGTAGATAACTCTGTTCTAACAGCACCTACACTTCCAGTACATAAACGTTTCCCATTACTGAATTTGCACCGTATCTACCCCAAATCCCTCCTAACACACATGTGCACATACACCTCAAGGATGATTTCCTCAAGATAACACACAGTATCTTTAATAAATACACTGAACAGCACCGACCCTAAACCCGAGCCCTGAAGAACACCACTGGTGACCAGTCACCAGCCACGCGTAGCCGCATTCACTGCATCTCCTTGAGCCCTGCCCTTTAGCCAGTTCTTCACCCAGCATACTGTCAACCTGCTCATCCCACAGATGGACAACTTGTCCAAAAGGATGCTGTGAGGGACAGCCAGAAACCCTTCCGAAAATCCAAAAAAAGAGACATCCACTGCCTTCCCTTCATCCACTAGGCAGCTGACCTTATCACTGAAAGGCATTGAAGTAGTTAAACAGGTCCATCTCTTTGTGAACCTGTGCTGACCGTGCCTGACAACCGCATTATTCTTCAAATGCCTTTCAACAGTACCCACTATAATCTTCTCCATAATTTTTCCAGGAGCTAAGGTTAGACTAACAGTTCCCCGGGTCTCCCCTCGCACCTTTCTTGTAAATTAGGATAACATTGGGTAGCTCGTTTCTGTGAAACTAAAACAATACCCATGTCCCACACTGGATTTAAATATAAATAACAATTCTTTAGAAAAAAGGGGTACTAAATATCACATAATTTATGTAGTGCCAGCTACATATTAGCCATTTTATAAAAGAAATGTTGTGGGAACAAAAAAAATGAATTTGCATACATTTCCTTAGGAGTGGTCTTTCCTCTTCCTTATCGTTGTTTGAAAGTTTCCAGGGTCTGGTCCTCACTGAAAGGCTACATATTAAGCAAGACGACAGACGGGCGGGCAGACAGCTAGGCAGATAAACAGCTACTGGAGTCAACGAGTCTGATACTTGTACAAAGCACACCACTAAAAAAAGAAAATTAAGCCTGCGCCTGATATGCCAGTTATTTTAAATGACCTCTCGGCGTTGCAAACTGCAAAATTCATCAGATTCAAACTTGCGGCAAAATGAGCACGATAAAGTTCATAGGCTGCATCACACTGTTTCAGAGCGAGGAAAAACGGCCTTTACAACAATAACCCATTTCCTTGCTACATCCAGTCATTTTACTGTACAATCATCATTCACATTAATGATGCCATCAGTACTCAATCAGCACAATAAGAAGATCTGTCAAGTATTTGTATTGTGTAGAAGTGCGTGGGTCAGAAAGAAAGGGGACAAAAAGAAAACGGAAGAGAAAACACCAGAGAGAGAGAGAGTCTGCTAAGAGGAAGGAAC
The DNA here is from genome assembly GCA_024611175.1 of Megaceryle torquata. Classification (NCBI taxonomy): domain Eukaryota; kingdom Metazoa; phylum Chordata; class Aves; order Coraciiformes; family Cerylidae; genus Megaceryle; species Megaceryle torquata. The sequence goes on from JANIJG010007120.1 coordinate 46,694, forward strand.
ATCAAACAGCTTCTATGGAAGTACAAGAAAACAATCAACACCAGATAGGATTTCAAGCGGGCAAAGACAACTCAGCTTGGAAGCAATGCAGGAAGATAACATGCAAAAAATTGAAGATGTACTGTCAGTTTATTACCGCAAAATAACAAGACTGGGAAGCTAGGAAGAAAGGGAGCTTGAAAAAAAAGAGAAAGATACAGACTGAACTGAAAGAATGAGCATCAGCATCTAGAAAGCTAAGACACAGAAAATGAAAACTAAGGTTATTAATAGAGATTTGAGAATAGGTAAGAGATGGAGGTATGAATTATTTCTTTAAAAATCTACCTTCTAAAAATAATTTTTACTACTGAAAAACATGAAAACTGACACGAAACCAAGGTCAGTTTACCTTGCAAAGATGGATCTTTTGCCTTCGTAGCGGAAAGCACAAGTTGATTCCTCATTTAATACTTTTGTCAGAGTTACCTTAATTAAACTTTTAATGCATTTGACCTCACTGGTTTGTGAAATTATATTCTAGGGTGATCACTGGATATTCAGCTCATCAGCCACTTCAAAAACACTGTTTTACCTTACAAGCTTAGTTCTTCATCAATTCACTTTCTAAGTATAAAATGAAGTTCCACATCAACGTTCACTCACCCCACAAGCATGGCATTTTTCCATGGCAAAATGGGCGGGGGGGAAAGCATTTTAACTCAGAGAAAACAGATCTTTTCAAGTGTCAAAGCATTTGCATTGCTTTTTCTTTACCTAAAGTATTAGAACTCACTCATTTTGGAAATACCTCTAAAATTTCAAAAATCAATTCAAACAATTCAGAAGACCCAGACCTTCCCCAAACTCTTAAAATTTTCAAGCCCGTATGAGCAGTTTCATTACAAATACTACGTATGAGTACTTGCTGACATGTCACCCAGGCATCTCTTCCTGCTGATGATTCTGACCTTTATTAATTCAAGTCTGTACAATCTTCACCACTGATCTGTCAAAACTGACACCTCGTCACACTAAGATTTTGCAGGGAGCATTCTGAAACAGTTCGCAGGGCATTACACTGAATCTACCTGATACCCAGAGAGGAAATTTATGGATTTTAGCTTTTTCTTTTGTATTTCTGTGGTACAAGTTGTAGTAAATAATTGAAGTAGATCAACATTTCAAAAGATGAAAATCAATTGTAATTAAGTGGACAGCTGAATTATTTTCATTTGTTTTTATAAAACAGTTTTCAAAAGCAGGTTTTGTTGTACTGCTCAGAATATGTATCCCTAATGGCAGTAATAATTAACAAAACAATGCTTATTAACACCATTATTAACATGTACATTTTTAAGGCCCTTAGTTGTAGAGTCAGACTATAAATATGCTTCACCAAAAAAAAAAAAAAAAAAACAAAAAAAAAAACCAACCCCCCCACCCAAAAAAAAAAACCAAAACAAAAAAAACAACAACAACAAAAAAAAACCAACCCAAAAAACCCAGAAAACCAGTATAATCTAACACTGGCAAGTACATCTGCTATTAGTATCATCACTTGGAAAAGAACCAAGATGTGGGGAAAGCATTGCCTCAAATATTCCATCACTTGCGCTATTTTACCGGAAAGAGTAACAATAGTCAGCTATGAAAACATTAGAGACCCTCAAGGCCCTGAAATGTTACAGAGTTTTTGCACTAATTCCTGTAATACAGCAGACAGTCACCATTAAAATACTTGTGCACCAATAAAATACTTACAGCTGTGATAATTTAAATCACCACCTAAAGCCAGTTGAACACAAAAGCCAATAACCAAGAAAATGTCTTCTGTGTATTAGTAGCTTCAATTCACTACATGAATGTATCTAAAAAGACTTTTGTCCGGGAGTTACTGCAACTTTTTGTTTCAATAGTGATGGAAGATGGTTCATTCATCCTGTCGCTTATGTAAACAAAGAATTCACATGTTTAGCAGTACTCTTAAATTGCCTGAGGATAAACACAGAACTGAAGACATGACCCTTTGTACTTTGTTATCCAAAGAACTCCCACTCATATTCCAGAATGTCCAGTGAGCTGAATGCAACTTCTGCATTTGTAAAAGACTTGCAGGTATTAAATAAATGTGTTACTAGTTTACTGTATGGTATCACCCTACAGAAATGCCACCCGATTTATTCATGAGACTTCGAGAAAGAAAGCACAACCTTAATAGAGGTTACTCCCACTTCAACCGTTCCTTCACTAGGAGAAACTGCTAACCCAGGAACTGACAGTTTCCTTCCAAATTTATGCTCCTATTCCTCTTACTACTTGTAATCTTTTTGTGTTGTTCAAAAAAGACAAGAGTATTTCTCTCAAAATAAAACAAAACAAAACACAAAACGAACACCAACCCCCCCCAACCCCAAAAACCAAAACCAAGCAACAAAACAAACACCCCAAACAAACAGAAATCTGCTTATAACAATGCGCACACAGTTATACTCCTTGCAATACACTGAGAATAATCACCCCATAACGTGTTCATTGCTGTTATTGATGTACCATTTCCATTAACCTTGTTTAGATATAAAAAGCATCATTTATCAGTCTCCAGAGACAAGAATATTTTCTTATTCTTATTCAGAAGCAGTACTGCTTCTGCAAAAGTCACAAAGTTTACACATCCTAAGAACAGCAGAATGAAAATTATCTGCAGCTACTTCCTGGTTTGCACTGTTTCCTAGCAGAGCCTGAACATACCTTCCTCATTAACTCAACAACTTCTTTTATCTAAACCCACAGTTCCTTTTCAACATATTTATGTTCAGTAGGAAAAAAATGTTGTGTTTTGTGGATTTTTGGAAATTGGGAAATACAGGGTTTTCAGTAATCAATACACGTAATTCTGTGTGTTGTCATCAACTGGTGCAAAACTGTTAAACTTGCTTTTCTTTGAAAAGCTGAGCTTGCACTGATAAAACACACAACTGTTTCTCAGATGAAATAGAAAAAGAGAAATTCAGTATAAGATACAGATATCAGTGCAAAGATAACTTGGTTTAATTTTTCTTAATATTTCTATTGCTACAAATTCAGCAACTTTCATCTCACTAGGTAATTGCAACTTTTCAAATAAGAACTAAAGTGACTTATTTTCCAGGTCTTTGTCACATTTTCCCTCTGCATGGCCTTCTTCCCCCTATCAATTTTCATCTCTTTTGTGCAGATTTTACTTCAGCTTGAAATGTGATTTAATTTAAAGTATCAGAGAGCATCCTTGAGGGAACTTGAGGTCATCTGCTCTACAGTGTAGAGATCACAGAAGTTTAATACACAGGACGAGATCAAATACACCATACCACCTACAGCCCGAAAAATATCGTATTTGACAATGGCAACAATGTAAGAACACGTAGCCCTTTATTGACAAGTCAATTCTCTACCCGGAACATCACAGTTGTATATAGTAATTCTTCTCAGCATGGGTATACTTCCATTAGCAAGAACCTTTAGGGAGTTACATAGTGGCTGCAGAAACTTGCAGCTAGGACTTTTGTCACTGACTTACAGAACTTCTCCTCAGCATTCTACAGTCTTTAACATCACCTTGAGGAAAACACACCTTTTTTAAATGACATATTCAGAAATAACCTTTCTGTTCCAATACACAAGCCTTTCTAAATTGGCAAACGCAACTGGGAAGCTAATGCTGCTGGGTGTTTATGTTTGCTGAGAGGATATCCTCTCAGGTTTTAATCCTGACAGAAATCACATGGCTAACATGTTCTTAGTGACCTTCCTCGAGAGCCATTTTTTAAATTTTCTTTTATTTATTTATTTTTTAATACAGTCCATCTTTACAGAGATTAGGGTTTGTATCAGAAGGCTGGGAAAACAAAACCTAGCCAGAATTGGAGGTTGTTCAGTTTTGCTTCACCCCTGGACAAAGCTGCGGGACAAATACATTAAACTGAGTATTTATAAGCACTTAGAGAATAATCATGAGATGAATAACCATCAACACACATTTGTTGAGAGCAAATCAATTGTTTGACAGGTCAATTTAACTTCCTTCAACATAAACCTAGTAGCTAAGACAGAAGTGGGAAATGTCACATCTTGACTTGAGCAAACCTCCTGACACTTTCTAGCAAGATTGTCTTGCACAAGCTGAAAAAACATGGGCTTTATGAAAGTAGTGGAAGAGTGATGAAAACCCCACTGGACAACCATCGGGCACATTTCTTCATGTCCTGGTAATTACGGCCTGTCTTAAATTACAGTAAAAAGATGCTGGTTAAAGACTACTAAGATGTTTCAAATCAAAAGGACAAGGAAACAATACTGAAATGCACAGCAAAGTCAGGGGGAAACACATTAGCAGAGCATGCGAAGGACGGAATACTTGTTTTTCAGGGGTTTTGACACGATTGCAAGAAGAGCCAATTTCAGAGAAGCGATCAATTCATCTCCCGAATGGCACGTTTAGGTTATGGAAATTTCACACGCACGAATTCAGCAACAACACTCCTTTTCCTATAAAGTCATTCTATATTTCTTCCATCAATCTCATTTGCATTCTTTCCCAATCCAACTTCTTCAGTCTATTTTCTCAATCCTTTTTCATATCTATAGAAAAATTTCATAGAACTCTGGGAAAAATTAAACCAAGATGCAAGTTGAATCCTGTAAACAGTTACAAATTGCAGGCCTCTCTTAAAGTTACTGCAATTTGGATGATAAAATGAAAATACACGTAACATAAAGCACCACTTCTCTAAAATCACATTCTCCAATGAGAAGTAAAGAGTACTTGCCACCTGCCAGGTATTTTAATCAAAGAAGGGAAAAACCTCCAATTTAAACACCACAGTTTATCCCTAATGTCAATAAATACAGTAAACCCTCAGGAGACAAGACGACATGCTGGGAATCTTTACCATGGATTGCCTTAATTCTTATTTCTGTTATTCAAGTAAAACTCAGTCTTGGGAGCGCCAGTTAATTAGCAAATTTTCTTATAAGCGTGGTTCTAACACTTGATACTAGTGGGATCAGTGATAGCGTGACATTACACTGCATGAGAAGACTGTAAATAAGCTGATTTATCCCCAACATCAGCATTTGGACTATAAAAGCAACTGCAAACTCTCCTCCATAAATTTTAAAAATATGGAAAGACCCACTACAAAGAAAGAAAAGTCAGATATGGAAAAGCTAAATATTGCTATTGGAACCACTACGTACATAGCATTGTGCCAAATCTAATGGAAGAAAAAACCAGCCCCTGTATTTCAACACTGCAGTATTATACTACATGATCCAGATGTAAAGTAGAAACCACTATACTATGTGATGACTCTGTCATGAGTAATGAAAGGTACATGTAAGAGTATCTCGATGAGATGTACTGACACCTTCATAAAAACACAGTGCATGTCTCATACACGATTTACTTTGTGGATAATTCATCAATAGTTCACGTTGGTGACTTAATCAAGATCCAGCTACAAAAAAACAAGTCTCTTGGGCCAAAGATGACACTGAAGCCCTTGCATTTGAGATGCGCCCTACACAGATCAGGGTTGGTTTCTATCAGTGAGAAAATGGCAATTCAAATCATGAGCCTCAACTCTTTTGAGCGAGGTATAAAACCACACACAGTTCTATCAACTGCAGCTCATGGATCGGGAAGGGAAGTCTGAAGTTAAACACATACATTTAAACACCTTCTGTAGTTTCTAGGAAGAAACCCTTTCCTTGATAATGCTTTGTTCCTGGACAAAGAATTTGCCTAGAGAACTGATCAAAGAAATGATCAGTTGGACAAGATGAAACTGCATATATTCTTTTCTGATATATTTTTGAAATTATCACCGTACCACACACTTCATGATTCTTCTAAAGAATATAACTACTCAACCAGAGATTGTTGTTGGGCTTTTTCCTCCCTTTTCAGAAGTGAAAGGGGTGTTGGAGGGTCTTTACTACCTGCCTTTTTGTTAAATGTGGCTAGCTTTGAAGCAAGTACCTCTGAAATGAGGCAGATGGTGTATCCTTTGAAGTACCAGATTACTGAAAGTCGAAGGGAAAAAAAAAAGCTCTACTGCAGTTACTTTATTATGCAATGCCCTTTTAATCTTAAAGGGATGACCACAGATAATCAGAAGATGAAATCATGATTCCTCCTGCCACAGCGCGGCTAAAAAGAGAAACAGAGAGAACTACAAGGAATTAACTCAAGCTTCTCAATATGCAGTCTCAGCATTTTGAGGAAATTTCAAGGAGCAAATTTGTTACCTCCTGAATAAAGTTTGCTGCAGATGGTAATGCTACAGAGATAGTGGAATCTGCAGAAAGATTCCAAATAATGAAGTATTTTTATAACAGTGATTCCACAGAAGTCAAAGATAAATGTGGTTTTAAATGAGAGCCAAATAGGGTCTGAAAAAAACCTGAAAATGAAGACCACGGAATATTCCACTTATGAAATTACTCCACCCAAGTCAAATTAGTCCTGCATGAAATATTTTCAAGGTCTTTCTCTAGTCCTCTTAAAGAATTTAATTAATGACACTTTCATTGCTTTCCTTGAGAAAATATCACGTGTAAACCCACACTCTCATTGTTATTATCTTCCTTGTACAATGAAGACTAAATTAAGAGATGGTAATGAAGATGTGAAATAATACCTTCTCATAATTCTCTCTTCATGCACTCAGTGTAACAGAGACATATATTGTAATTTTAAAATCTGCAGTTCTACCTCAGTTAACCTTTTGTGTCAAAAGAAGAAGAAGAAAAAAAGGATACAATTCAGTCTGATGAGTATCCCAATAACGGAGAATAATTTGGGTATAAGAAAAGCAATTCAATTTTCTGTCAGGTTTTGGGGTAATCAAAAACACAGGAGAGACTAGTAAATTTGTTTTGTTCGCAGTCAGTTTGCCTTACCACTTCCTCTTCCCCGTCTCACCTCCCAGACTCTCTACCGTGTCAAGTTTTTGCTCAACAGGGAAGTGTAAGCATCATTATGCAGCAGCTCAGCTGTCTCACTGACACGGGCGAAGATCGTAATTCCCGCAAACAAGCTCAGTTATATACTTGGTATAGACTCTGCCCACTGCACACTTACTGTAAATAAACTGAGCTCAGACTACCACACAGCTACCCAGTATATTGTCTTGATATCATACACAGACATGTTCCAGAAGCTATTTGAGCTCATCCTCCAAGACAAACTCTCTGAATTGATACTGAACTGATGAAACTTCACTGAAGAGAAATAGGTGTTTGCTGGTTGGAGGAAAAGGCTGATACTGTAGGGCTGAAAGATGCCAGTCTGACCAGAAAATTTGCACAGGGCAAGCCAGACTGCTATGCAGAAAGACAGAAAGTGAGGTTCTCCTAAGGCTCAGTCACCTCCGATGCTGCAAGAAAGCGGAAAGACACATGAGGGAAAAATCTCTTCTGGTGACAGCAGGTTCCCATGAGCTGAAAGTGGTGCCTGCTGGCAAAAAATGTTAGCTTGGGATCCCAGCAGGAAACATTCAAGAGCTTGCAGTGGCTAAAAGCTTCTGTTTCTGTAAACAAAAAGATATTTTGCCAGCCAGATGGGGTTTTGCAAGTGCTTGCAGCTCTAATATAAAGAAATACTCTAAAAAGAATAAACAGTGGGTAGATGTAAATACCAAAAGCTCATCTTTTTTTGTCACTTAAATAATTAAACCATATCTTATTGACTAATGAAGTTATTTAAAGACATCAGAGTAACACTGCAGCCAGCAGAAGCAACTGTTTTGCCTGAAGTGACATGTTCACAGCAGTAGATTTTATTATTTCTTTGTAAAATGTGTTCTGTCATTTCTGCAAGAGTTATTTTTAGCTGACAGATAACATGGCAAAAAAAACCCCAACCAACATACATGCAGATCTTCAAATGAAATGAATAGTGACTCATCAATCTGAGACTCTTCCTATAATAAGAAGAGTTGATAAAAAAATGGATTGGCCAACGGTGCCTTTTCTTAGTAATAAAAATACTCAATTCAGAGTTTTCTAGTTATACGCAAAACTGGCAAAAGGAATGCAGTGTGTGGCTTACATGTGTTAGGTTGCAATTGTCTGGCAGACAGGAGAACTACTTCCTAAAAATGTCATAGGGACTCATTTGCCTATCACCCAACAATAAACGATTCAAATTGCTGGTAATGGAAAGAACATTTCATTTTACTTAAAACATTCAGATAACAAAGCTACTTGTAGGTGTGCGCCTGAATCAGGGCCACCACGTCTCCTAGTACTGGTACATACGCAGCAGGCAAACAGTGTTGGGGGGGAAACACCAGACTAATTTTCTGTCCATATAACTTATTTCTTTACTACAGTATTTCTCATCTTAACATCATTCTATAGTTATCCTATTACATTATTTTACTGAAAAAATCAGAATGACTGATCCTCTGCCCAAGATTTCGTGAGTAAGCAACGTTACAAACCAAGAAGGAAGAACTCATTACAAAAAGAATGGCATTAAACTTTTTTACCTGACAGCCTTCTTTTGTCAGGTGGTAGGCAATTCATCTTTGCATTTTCTGTGACTTGTAAGATTTCGCAAAACCTACAGAACGTAAAAGGCCACTTCTCTCAAAATTAATATCTCACCATAGAAGATATAACTGCACTTGGACTCACTCTGGCCATCGGACTAATTTCTTACACTACTCAAGACTGTAAGTTCGATCTCAAAGCAATAATTGGGAGTTGCTGGAGGTCTACTTGGTGATGAAATCAAGATCACTCCAGCTCTACAGCAGGATTCCTGCTTAGAGAATTGGATAATATTGAAAAAACTTGGGACATCCTTGTCCTGTTTCCACATTCTTAAAAATAAGAATTTGGATGGATAATTCATTTGGATGAATTATCAGTCATTCATACTGCTAACTTTTTTTTTTTTTCTAAAAGCTCTGCATGTTGACTGCATTTATGAAGGAGTACTAGTGGAATTTACTATGTCTCTTCACAGCTTCTTGAAGATCGAATAGATCAATTGGAGTACTACTGGAAAAGGAAGACTTCACAATTTTATTTTCTCTAGTACAACTTGCCCTTTCCCACTACACCAGGAAAATTAGGAAGGACAATCTAAGAGAAAATGAAGGATTTTACAGGCCACTTGAACCTTTCTGGGGAAGACAGAAGTTGTTCTGGAATCACAAGAACCCCCTCCTCCAGAAACACACTCGACACAGTAAGTGTAATAATTTGTAAACAAAAAATCAATAAAAGGTTTTATTCTGTTTTTATATAGAAACAAAGTTGGGGAAGCACTCATATTTTCCTTCTACCTGAAAATCACAGGCTCCGATCAGTCTTAGAATACTGGGAACCTTAGATTCCTACCCTGTAAAAGGCATTGACATCTCTGCCAGATGATCAGAAAAACAGATGACCGAGATCACAGAGATATCCTGCTATTACTGAGGTAAATTAAAAACTGTTATATAAACAAAATACTTATATATGCTAATTCCTTCCTGCTACAGCGTGTAAAGAGGCTGGTACACACATTCCTTCTCTGGATCTGAGGCATTCACAGTTAACATTACACATGTAAAACAGACTTCTCTGATGCAAATAAGTGAAATCACCTATATTACTGAGAATTAGTATTAAGTTTTACACTTAATATGATGAAATTTCAAAGGAGTGAGAGCTGGTTTGGATTTGCATGGAAATTTATAAGCTCTGGTTTGACATACACACTCCAAAGGCTGGATAACACAGCAAATTTACATGCTTATTTTTAGTTGCTTCTTTAGTAAACTATTTTTCTATCTAACCTAAGAAATTCTAGGCTGTTTCTCCCTTCTGTCAAAAAAAGGCCAAAGCTGAAGCTCTAAAGAAGCCAACACCCTTTGCCATCACACAAATTCATTTAACACGGGCCTGGAAATACAGTTTTTCTAAGTCTTATCTTATTTCAGATTTCTGCCATAGAGGAATAGTTTACTACTTCTTAGGTAGGGTTTTGTTGGTGGGTTGTTTTTTTTTTTTTTTAAGGTACACAGAATTAAGCCTTGCAGTTTGCATAAATCTCAACTTTTTCTTTAAACAACATGATTTGGTCGTTAGGCACAGTCAAGAGCTCCCATCTCTATTTCTTCAAAAAGAAAACAAAAAAAACCCCTCATCAAGGCCATCCAATCTGCTAAATTACCCACCAGTATAGCTGAGATTTAATTTAAAAAGGAAACCGATTCATAGAAATGAAGTGACTGAAAGAAATCTATATTCTACCAACCCATTGACTATAATGTAAGCACACAGAGATACAATATGTTATCATAGAAATAAGGCCTGTTTTAAAGGTCTTTCTTTCCCATCTGTAAGGAACAAACTGCACTAGTTTGAAAAGAACCAAATGATGTTAAAAACTTCTGTAATGGAAATACTTTCCACTTTAAGTATTCCAAGTCTTTAGTTCTAAGACATTATTTCAAAATGTTTTGGGGAGAGTGGTGGTGTTTTGTTTTAGAGGTTTATTTGTGGGGGCTTTTTTTGTTGCTTGTTTGTGCAGGGTGTCAGTTGTGGTTTGGGGTTTTTGTGAGGGGCTAATGTTGCTTTTTTTTGTTGTTCCATTTGGGTGCTAATGTTGCTTTTTTTTGTTCCAGTTGGGTTTTTGTGATTTGTTTTTTCTAAACCAAATTTCTCCCCCAACCCTATATAAATCTATGGACCCAGTGCTCAGCCATTCCTAGTAAGTGAGGTGACCCAGCCCCCAACCAGGCAGCTGCCAGGCCCTCTCTTTCTTGTACTGGGGAACCCCAAACTGGACACAATATTCCACAGCCTTGCTGTCTACCCTCCATGCAAACACAGACCTTCTTGGCCAGAAAAGCAGACTGTATACTCACATTCACCTCATTGTTCAACAGGACAACCTGCCAGGACCTCCTTTCTGCAGAGCTGCTTTCCAGTCTGTCATTACCCAACCTCAGCTGCTGCACTGGCTTATTCCATCACAGATGCAGGACTCAGTATTTGCTGTTGCTCAGTTTCATTGGGTTTCTATCACACCATGTCTCCAGCTTGTTAAGAACAGTAGCATTGATCTTAGCCCTGGATTTGGTATCACACAAACTTGGAGAGAGGATCCCATTAATTCCTATTAACCAAGTTGTTAATAAAGATTTTTAAGAGCACTGCCCCTGCTCTCGCAAGAGGATGCTGCTAGTAAACAGCTACCAACTTTTCATCCAGAATTCTAGCCAATTTTCCACATACCTTGCAGTCATCAATCTAAATTGTACCTAACCATCTTGGCTATAAGGATACAACTTGTCAAAAGTCACGGTGAAGTAAAAAAAAAAAAAAACAACCAACATTACAAGAGCAAGTGATCTCGTAACAGAAGACTACCACACTCATGAGGTACAATTTGGCTTTGCTAGGCTGGCTTCTTGTCCCCTCCTCTTATCTTCTTATCCTTATTTAAAATAACCTTAAAATTACATTCTACCTTAAAGAAACTAATCTATTTACGTAACTTGGCATTTCATGATCTCAGAATGCAGTTAGTACTTAGAAGCCATATATTCTTGCTTTTCTCCAGTTTTTCTTAACTTGATGTGTAGTTGCCAATGCTCACTGATAGCTTCTCATCATTTTTCTGGGAACCTGGTAAGCAGACAGCAATGCCATTTCAAGTATTTCAGTACTATGTCCGATCTAAATCTCTGCGTATGCAATGAAATTTCTCCAGGGCTTTGTTTTTAGCTGCTTTCCAGAACTGTAACCTTCACTACCAAATCTTTCTAATTATTGTTACTTCTTTCTTACAGAAACACCTTGCAGGGAGGACATGCTTTTGGACTACATTGTCAGAGAGGAGAAAACACACGTCCTTCTGAAAAAGTATATAAAGTATTTTGATTTAGTGACCTCTGTGATTCCTTCAACTGCTGGGATTCACTTTGGTCAGAAACACACAAACAAATTAAATTTAAACTCATGAGCTAAATCTAAACTCATTTAAGCTAATGAACTAAAACACTTGGCTGATATCCATTACTCTGACAATGAATGGTATTTATTTATATCACAGAATGAAACAGAACCACACAATACGTTAAGGGTTGGAAGGAACCTCGAAAGATCATCTAATCCACCCTCCCTGCCAGAGCAGGTCCCATAGAACGCATCCAGGCAGGTTTTAAGCGTCTCCAGAGAAGGAGACTCCACAAGCCTTCTGGGCCGCCTATTCCACTGCTCTGTCACCTTCACCATGAAAAAGTTCTTCCTTATGCTTTTGCAGAACCTCTTAGGCTCCAGCTTCATGTAAGCATAGAACAGACCCTCCCATCAAACATTACTTCTATCTCACTTTGCAACCCTTTGCACGCCAGGCAACTGAAAATATGAATCAATCCCCTGGTGTCACACCTTTCTTACAAACAGCAAGAGAAGCAGTCTACCAGATACCCATCTATGCCTTTATGAATCAAACCACATGTGATGTTTAAGAATCAAAGCTGACACCTGAAATTGCACCTAGAATTACAGAGAAAGACAGTGCAGTTGTCAGACAAATGATTCAATACATTAACTGTAGCTCTCACCATTTAATAGGCAGGCAATCAGCTCAAGTGTGCAGATGGACACACTAAATGGTAACTTGTAAACATCCTCTTTGGACGATGGCTAGCTAGAGCACACTACTCCGTGGTAATCAAAAAAAGTCCAAAACCCACATTGCCTTAATCGGCTAAGCAAACGTAGCTCAGTTATATTACTCTACATCTTATTTTGCCATCTGAAACACGCAAAACATTTCACATCATTTAACAACTGTGAAAGACTGGATGAATTCAGTTATATCCAGCTAATGTCAGAGCCGTGACTTATTTTTTCAGTCTCTCTGCTAACACAATTAAGCTAACACAGCAGCAACACACACAACGTGGTGAGTTACTCTAGGGTGTTCTACATTTGACACCTCGATGGGAGCAAAACCAAGGAAAAGGATAAAAACCCCTGGCATAAAAGTAATTTTTAGAAGCCCCTATACAATACTCATTGCCCCTAAGTGATCTAGAGATACTTAAGCAAAATATCAACAGGCAAATTATCCAGCACAATGAGTTAGTTGTATAAATACAGCAAGATCACTTAAGGTGACTTAAGCATCCAGCAGGACTGCATTGCCTTCCTACTCCCATTCGCTATCATCTACAAAGATGTGATCAACTTGGACTTAGAAAAAAAAAAAAAGCCTTTCACTTCGTCAGTGAAAACCAGCTTCTTGAAAGATGATGAACAACATCTCCCTCATTTCTTATTAATGACACGTTTGTAATATGAATTTAGGAAGTTGTTGTATCTGTGACCTCCCACAGGTTATTTGTAACTCTGACTCCTATGAGTTATGAGCTCTTGCCATCCATGGACTAACTTTAATCTGGTGACAGTAATGAGACAAATATGTATTAGCTTCATGCCTCTGAAATTGTAATGCCCCAAGTGAATCCTTGACATTTACTATTTGCAATTTGCCCTCATGTAAAATGCAGTGTAAAAAAACAACTGAAACGCATGAATGTGTTGGCAAGTTATTTCAACTTCATACTAACTCATTAAAGTTAAAACACAGTCTTTTCCAATTCAGTCAATGAATAAAATTACCACATATAAAAGGGGATGCCATATCCGGTAATATAATGTTCTATGACTTTGACACCCGTCTTTCATCAGTCATTCTTAGATTTCCTGCAAACTCCTGAAAAACTTTTTCTGTTGATCTTTATTTTGATCATCATCAGTCCGCAAGCTACCGATTAAAATCCAACATACCCTTCTCTTCACTTCAAGTACTTCTGTCATAAGGATGATTTTACATCAAGACAACGGCACTCGCACAACGTCTCTCCTACCGTACAAAGCTCTGTAGGATTCTTTTCCAATACCTCTCCCCGTTTCCCCAGAGAAGCAGATGAAAATACTATGGTTCAGTCTCAGGACAGTAGCAGACAACACAGTACTAGGAGAGGCCAAGACAACCTGAGGCACAAGGTCCCTCAAAGGGTCAGGATCATCCCATCTGTAATCCGCCAGGAACAGTTCGCTGGCTGATGACATGACCTGTCCCTACATATTTGTAAAACAGTTAAAATTGCTTTGGTTGCAATGTACCACGAGGGTAAGTAACCATCAAAAAAAATCACTATTTGCACAACCCCACTTCAGTCATTGACAAAGCATATACTTGAGAAAATAAAAAGGTTTTTTTGTGTGGCATTAACTACAACTTCTGTAGTGCTGGGAAATTAATCTTGCATTCTCTGCTAACGTTTTAAAAGATGCATCCAACTTTTACAAGGCCAAATCTCAGAGTTAAAGGACAGATTCTTCACAGTTCGATGACTGCAAAATCATTCGCCCATAAAACCTTTTTTTTTTTTTTAAATACACTACACAGCTGAAAAATATTGATTTCTAGTTTGATGTAGGAAAGTTTCTATACTCTTTCTTTTTCTTTTTAATTAGGAAGTAATTCCTACTTAACTTTTCTTGATAAGAAAATGTATCAATCTAAAGCTAGTACAAGTATAACTGAAATTGGGTTCATGAAACTCAAGACCGAAAAATTACTTTTTGTCCTAAACAGGCATTTAGAGAAGAAGGTGGGGGAAGGTAGAGAAAGACCTTAATCCTATTCTGAACTTGAAACTATGATATATACTCCAGCCATAGTTTCTTCCACTGTGACAAGGGCTAATGCCATCACATAGGTCCAATAAAAAATATTCTAATGATGGGCATTAAATATATTAAAAAACCAGCTAAAATATCAGTGGAAATTGCGGCTTGCAAAAATTAGAAAGGCAAGTATTAAATCTTTTAAGGCACCTGGAAAATACAAACTAATATGTCAGTTACTTCTCTTCCCCAGGGCGTAACCTGCTTTAGCCCTGCTGGTGATAACGGGGCATGGGGGGAAGTCTTACTTTTGCAAACCATCATCCAGATCAATAGATTATAGCGTGTCATCACGAGAAACATTCTTCTGGTAAAAATGTAATTGTTTTTAAATTGCAAAGTTTAAGAATAACTAAAATATGTAGAAAGGCAAGATCTTTAAGATACCTACAAAAAAATTAACTCGTGTACCTCTGAGTAACATGAAGCGTATCTAGCAAGAGGACGACAAGTATTATCAAGCTAAATTTAGCACAGAGACATGAATCTCTGGATTGCTCCCACAGTCAAAGCAGAAAGTGACGCTTCTCCAGGAGGCAACTTGAAACAGAAACCTGCCAAATTTAGCTACTCTCAACTACTCAGAAGCGTATCCATAATCTCCAACAACTTCAGAAGGTGCCTACACACCTACTACTCTTCAGATTAGAAAGTAAGCCTCAAAGACATTATGAGATTATAAACCCCGGTCTTTTGTTGGGCTTTACTGGTTGCACTCAACTGTCAGGAGGATTCACTCCACTGCATTTAGTGACATTTTTCACATGAAGGATTGTGATCTGGCTGCAGGTCCTCTATTTTAGATTGTTGATATAAATCAAGATAAAACCTGCATGAACTGAACCATCCCCAACCCCAAGGATATTGCGTTTTTTCTTCAATGGGAATGACTCAATCCAGTTTATAATACATAGGCTCTCTCAGAATTCTCTAACCAAGAGCAGAATATTAATTTACAGGGATTCCACATAAATCTTTAAAGTCTATTGGGTAAATAGCGCTTATTTTGAAAATCCTTACATTATAACACGTTGTGTAAAAAACAGAACTGACATTTTGTCTGATGGACTGCAGTGGATCCGCAGGAAATAACAGGTATCTTGTAAAGTCTCTTTACATATAATTATGTGTCAACTAGTGAATCGATGTAAAAATCAAAATGGATACACAAAATATCAATCTACAATTATGTAGGCAATTTCAGTGTCCAATTCTAGACCACCTGTCAGTACTTACGGAGTATTTCTCTGCTCACAGGAAGTAACATGAAATTCTTAATATTTCCAACCATTTCCAAGAGCCTTCTCTTTTGACCAGATGCTTTTTTCATAATTCAGGCAAAACTCCCCAGCAAGGACTACAAGATAACAAGATTGCTAGATGAAGTTTATTTACTTCATGAAGTAAAAAACCTTTTCTCCCAATCTTAATTCTGCAAGAAAAGCCACGTGGCTCGGACGTTTTTTTTAAGAAATATCACAGTATGACACTTGCACACTAACTTGATAATTTTGAACGTATACTGGAGCACCTGTAGTTTTTAGATCACTGACTGGTGTAAATAAGGACACCTAAATTGAACAGACAATTAGTATTACGGTCCTGTTCCTATCCATTCCTCTGACATACCGCTCTCTCTTCCCAGGCAAGAAATACAAGCCTGGAAGTAGTAGTAGTATGAAGATCACACACCTGTAGAAATTGGAAAGAATAGTCACAGATTTCTATAAATACTCTGCTCTCCAAAAAAACATTAGAAAAGAGTGCAAGATATGACACACCGCAAGAAAGTAGTTTAAAGGGCATAAGTTAACAGGACAGCTAATTGAATACAGTCATCCCATTCTCAAGTACACAAACACTACACAGAACAACTGACAAGAAATCAGATGTCAAATCAAAAAAGCCTACGTATGCCAAAAGAAAGAGGAGGTGGAAATAAGAAGAGCAGTTGAACATGAACTCTCCACAGCTGGGCACTAAGTGCTGCTGTTTGGCACCCTTCTGCAGGTACTCTTCTACACGGCACTGTTACCAGACACACGTAACAATCAGGGAACTATTTAAGCCCTATTTAAGATATTCAGAACACAGTGACTGTCACTTTTCATTAATGAGAACTTGACAAAAGTCATTATGGTTTGTGTACTTCAACAAAAATACCTTAGCATAATTTAAATGTGTGATAGGACTTTTAAGTGAGCCTTTTAAGGATCTTCCAGGGCAGTCACAGAACCCTATAAAAACCCCAAAGAAAATTTTGTATAGGCCAGTAGAAGTGTAAAAAAATAGAATTCCATAACAAGAGCAATATATATAGTAAACAAGGGGATCATTACATAAAACTAATTATATCTAATGCTGTTACAAGTGTCCTATTCCTTTAAATGTATCGTGTTGGAATACAATGGCAATGATGGCATGTTACCATTAGGCCCCGGAATTGAAGAAAGTTGAGCATATTTCAGATAAGGGAAGCAAGCAGTGATAGAAAAAGCCAAGCTGACTGCAACAGGTTAGTTCCCATAATCTTTATTGGAGCTACATAAAAGGAATTATAATATTGGCTTTCAAAAAATAAATTAAATCGTATTAAAAACATTATACTTGAGAGGTTTATAAATTCATTGTTTTATTTGCATGAGATTGAAAATCAACATTAATGTTATCAGGCCAAATCTGTAGTAAAATGCTTTTTAAATGGCATACAGTATTTTTCTGTGGGTTTGTTTGGTTTTGTTTATTTGTTATCCCTGCTATTTCACAGCATAAAAATAGCCCAAAGTTATATTGTTCTGCTCAAACAAAAATATTCACGTGAATGGTATAAGTATTTGCATGCCCTAAGCTGCATGAAAAGTACAAAAAGTATACATATAAATAGCAATTAATACAGGTTCAGTGATACAAAAATTCCTTGACAGTTACTATTTGCAGAATAGGCCATGTGACCATTTAAGTCCCCATGTCTTCACTACTTGCTGTCATACTGCAACATTGCTTTTAAAATATTTAATTACATGATTTAAAAGAGGACTGTGAATAATTTTACATTATCCTTGATTTCTCCATGCTTTTCAGAGACATTCTTTTCCTCCTGCATTTCAAAATACTACATTATTTCCTGCATGCCACATACACACACACAAAAAAAAAAACCACCACAAAAACCAAACCTCCTCCAGAGAAGCGATGACCTCAAGTTTTACAGAAGCATTTAGTTAATTTGTTGAAGACTATCTTGTTAAAAGAAACATTCCTCCGCTATTCTTTTCTTCAAGAAAGAAGACAGCATGTAAAAAAGATTTTGTCTAAAATATTAATTAACATTTGTCTGTAAACAAAACTGGAAGTCTGCATTGGAGTCATTTGCAAGAGTTCTTTTATCCAAGTTCATAGTAGTCACATAGGCAGCATTAAATGAATCCAAATATTTTTGGTTCTGCACTCTGTTCACTTGAGATAAACATTCCTTCATTCAGGAAAAAGTCACTACACACGTTGGGCAAGAAAACACAGACTTCCTTGTAAATACCTGGTACCTTGTGTTAAGCATTCTTAACCAAGCCTGGCGGAAAGCACTAAGCTATTTTCCACATACTGATCCTGTCCCATATTTCACCAGAAATAAACACAGAAAGCAGTACTGGTCCAAGCTCGGAGCAGGACATTTGTTAAAAAAACCAAAACCCACAAAAACCCCCACACAGCCCCCACCCTCCCCAATTCCAAGTTTTGTTAGCTTTTTACTACTTTGAACTTCAACAAGCTTAGTCCAGTGACAACATACACATCTTCAAGAACAGCTGTCGAACAAGCAGAATTCTTATAAACTATCAAAAAGTAAAGTAAAAAGTATAAATATATTTCTTCAAGTATAAATGTATCTCTGATGCTTTCTTTTCCCCTCTATTATAGTAGTTAAGGAATTCCCTAAGTCTTGTATTGGACCAGAAGGATCAGAGAACACGACTATTGCTTCATCTCCCAGACACGGAAACTGATCATGTGTCTTATGCTTTTTATAGCTAAAAATAATGCAGCTTAATCTTACAGACCTTTGCATTAAGAAAAAAAAAAAAAAGAAATTATCAGGTTTTCTGTCATTAAAAACATTTGATTTACTGGTAAAGACAATTTCATCATCACAGCTCCAAGGCTGGGGAGAAAAAAATAAGACTGGCAAGTTATGGATAGATTGCTAACAATGATGGGAATTAATTTTTAAGTGGTTTAAGAGAGGACAAGTATTCGTACTAATGGCATAAAGTGTTTAGAGCCTAATATGCAACTTTTCACTGCAAGGTCAATTTTTCTTTTTTTTTTTCTGCTTCTGTCAGAACACAGATTTGTCTAGCTAGCCTGCTTCTCCTCACAGCACACCAACTTTTATTTGTCATTCACTATTCATTTCACTGACCATCCTATTTGGCATCTTAAGTAGAGCTTAACATAAAAAAGGCCTTTTCTCAGTCCTTTCAAAATAACTTTCAGAACTGCAAGGACTTTAAATAAACAGTGGGATGTGATACATGATTTCTCCTTACATGTCTGATGTATACATATAGACAAACACTGGCAAAAACTACGAGATGTGTGATGATTTTACTAGTGATCTCTCTCACTCTCCAAGTGTCCCAGTAATCTAAGTTCCCAAGCCTTAGGAATAAAGGCAAAGAAGAATATGATATGCCTGTAAACTTCTATTATACTCTATATTAGAGGAAAAAAATTACAGAAAATAATATTTAATTTAAATTCAAATTATTCTTCAATCCAGTAGAATCACAGAATTGTTAGGTCATAAAAGATCTTTAAGATCATCAGGTCTAACTGTTAACAGCAGTATAACTGTCTGGAATTACTCATCTAAGGAATAAAATCAGCAGGCACTGACCTACCATAGGGATGGTCAATGCATACAAGAACAAAAATACCAGTACAACTTTGTACTCCCACAGACCCCTCGCATCTTTTTAAAACCAGTAACTTCTAACATTCCACATCAGTGTAACAGCTTCCGGTTGAAAGAAAACAGATCTCTCTTCCTCCTCACAAACTTCTCCGTTCACAATTCCTTGACATAAAATTAGAATTGCCCAGGTTTTTGGACAGTTTTGTCTTCAGTGGCAGTTTTACAGACCTATCTGGAGCCTTTTTTTGGGGTGAGAAAAGCAAGTAAGTAGGAATAGCCCGTTTCCTTTATTTCCTATCCTTGAATGTCTCAATATAAGCTTCAAATTCTTAACACTCTGTGCTGAAACAAACAGAGGAGGTCACTTTCTGAATTTTTTTTCCAACACATCTTCAGAGGCCTGTGTACCAAGATCATCTGCACTGGGAAAACCAAACTTCAGAAACACACTGTGGTTTTTCTTCATAAAGACTAAGTAAATTCTGACACATCTAGATCATATGGCATGAAAATTCCCAGAATTAGTTCAGGATGCCTCCTTTCTTGCTTAACAATTAAAAATAAACAAATAAATAAAAATCCTAAACTCAAAACAAAGTTGTCTAGTGTTTGTCCTTCACATACTCCATCTTTCATTGAAAGAGATTTCTCTCTATCTCTACTGAGGTGACAGACAATCTACACTATCAGATCAATACTATTCCCACATCCATACTACAAACACATTCTCTTGCATTTTATAACCCAAGTGGAACTATGTCATCAAAAATGAGCTTTAGTACAGCTATATAGAATCACAGAATTGTCAGGGTTGGAAGGGACCTTAAAGATCACCTGGTTCCAACCCCCCTGCCACTGGCAGGGACACCTCCCGCTAGAGCAGGTTGCTCAGAGCCCCATCCAGCCTGGTCTTCAAAATCTCCAAGAACGGGGCTTCCACCACCTCTCTGGACAACCCGTTCCAGTGCCTCACCACCCTCATGGTGAAGAAATTATTCCTGATGTCTGACCTGAATCAACCTCTCTCTAGTTTTGATCCATTCCCTCCAGTCCTATCACTGCCCGACAGCCTAAAAAGCCCCTCCCCAGCTTTCTGGTAGGGCCCCTTAAGATACTGGAAGGCCAGAAGAAGGTCTTCCCGGAGCCTTCTCTTCTCCAGACTGAACAACCCCAACTCTCTCAGTCTGTCTTCACAGGAGAGGTGCTCCAGCCTGCTGATCATCCTCGTGGCCCTAATATATATAGTCACATACATTCAACCTATGTGCTGAACAAGCTTTAAGAGAACAAAACCCCTTCCTGAACTCAAAGAGCACAAAACCCTGACAGATTAATTAAAAAAAAAAGAATCAAAATTTAAAACATGATCAAGACTCTGCATACAAGAGTCACACCTAACTGTGATACTATTTGGGCTTTCAAGAGCTTTTCTTTCTTTCTCCTCACCACTTTATTCTCTGTATTAGAAAGGGATTTCTCACATGTCCAGTGTAAACCACTATTAACTGGTAGCCCTAAGAAGGATTCCTAAGATACCAGACATCACCAGCTCTACAACTCATTTTGCAATTATTTTTTTCTGATATTTTTCTATCAAATTTTTCCACACAACCTTGTTTCTGGAAGCTTAGTTTGACAGTCCAGGTTAATATTTTCCTTGTTCAATTACTGCATCTGGTTCCAATTTATCTTTTCATTTTATGCAAAAATGTTTTTTAAATGCTGAGGAAACAATACTAACCAAGAAAGAAGACACTGATCCTTTGAAGAGGAGGGGACTTCACTATTTAAGATAAAAATGACATGCCATTTATACAAGGCAACCTAACTCAAGGTGCATAAACCACATTTATTCCAGTATTTATTACCTTATGAGGATTTTTGCAGTTTTTACTGCCTTTTGTACTTCTTCACCTCTAACTCTTGTATTCTTTACAGTCAGTGAGAATAAAGTTAGAGTAGAAGATACGGCTGTACCTTTAAGTTTACCTCGTAAATTTTTCTCCTTGTCCTTCATACACAATAACCAAAGTTTCTTCCTAGATAGACTACAGCGTTATTTTCAAGAGAAGAACCAAGTTTAACAATGTGATGTTGCACCAATACACATACAAGTTTTACTTCAGGTTATTCTTGTTTGACCAAAATCCCTTTTTAAAGGGGGATTTAAATAAAAATAATGTAAGAACTGGGAAACTCTAGAAACAAAATTAGCTTTAAAAATATTAAGTGGTCATACATGTAAACAAAACCACCAGTTACTTTCTAATTTTTACTGAGAAAAACATCCAATAAAATATTAGATGTGAAAAGCAGTTACTTTCAAATTCAGAGTAAAACCTTCCACGTAGCAATAAAAGATCAAAATCTTCTGAGTCACGGTCCCTGGTATCTAGGTAACAACAGACCCTGGCATCTGCCTTTCCTTATTTATTTGCATGATTAACAAATAGATATCCGAGTGCCTTAATCCCCGAGACATCAACCCACCTACCACTACTAATTGACTGATTTTCTGCAGCCCACACAGGATATGAATCTGATGATAAACAATGATAACAAGTAACACATTTGGAGAACTCGTAAAATCTTCAATACATAATAATACCAGGATTATGAACTGGAAACTCATTCGGTTATCACCATTTAAGTAATCATTCAAAGACTGCCATAAGACATTAACGCTGCCTCTCTTTTGGTTCAAGTTGTATTTTGCTATTGTTCTAAAGCTAACATTTGCCTTCTCGGAAGGACATTCACTCCGGGCCCAAAAATTACTAGTTTCCCAGCACTCTGATATACTTATCTACTTGTGCCTAACAAATTTGATATTACCATTTTGAATTCCCTTCAGGCTTCAAAATCTGAATACTATATCAAGTATCTAACACAGCTCCTCACGTGCTTTAAACACATAAACCCACAAGAAGAAAATGGTACGGGTACTGTGTAAGATTTGGAGTTTTTCAACTGTCTGGCAGTAGCCAGAACCCACATGATAGTCTTTATTTAGTAGTTTTCATTTACCTGTTTAACCTCCGAGTAAAACAACCGACACAACTACATGTGATGTTTGTCCCATCAGACTCCACCAAACAACTCCAGCATTTTAGGTGATCGGTCTTTTTCTCCAAAGACCTGGGAACAGGAAACTATTTTCCTATAGCATCCAGCATGTTGTGTCCAGTGTAAATGGCTGTTTGCTTTTGCTCCAAGAAGGAAAACCACGTGAGAAATATTTCAAATATAAAAATTAAACTTAACAAATCTAGCTAGAGATATCAGATACCACCCATTATCACCTACTGCCTGCGGTAACTTTCTTTACCCCATTTTACAGGCAAAGTTGGAGGTTGCAAAATTTAGTGTCTAGCTAGGGAGCAGAACCCAGACCGATTCATGAACTTATGACAAAACATTACTCTGCTTTCCCGTTCAAGATCATCACTTACCCTATCAACATAACGAGCCACCAGCACTTAGTTGTTTTTGTTATGTTTTTAAATTAGAAACTCAAAAGACTCCACTCAAAGTTTAACATGGTTATAATTGCCTGTAAAGGGGATCAATCCTACCCTCCCACACATCAGACAACCCCTTCCTGCCTTCGTGGCCATTATGCAAGAGGGGTTCAAAGCAAATTGGCACTAAGCAAGACTGTTTATCCTGCTTTCTTGCTTTAACTTCTGTATTATTCCTACTCAACAACCCGTGTCTATTTAACAATATAATTACTAAAAAACGTTAAGTAACTCCTTTGTATCTCTTTCGTCGTGATTTCTCCTCCATACATTGGTACAATTGCAACAGGGTGTTTCCTTCTGAGTCCCAGCTCCGCCTAGCAACATGACGGTTTTATTCAGAAAGATGTTGTGTGAGATTTAGCTTGTTCCAAGAGTGAATGAACCTACTCATTATCAACCAACTGTAGGTATACATTCCTCTTGCAATCATTTTCTTATGGCAACTTTATATAGAGTCTCTCAGGTTATTTTGGAAATGTCAGAACAGTTGTAGTAAGTACACTGATCTCCCGTTTTAACTATGAGTTTATTGTACTGAAGGTGACAATACCCCTCTAGACATCAAATTCAAAAAGGTACTCCAACAGAACTGATCATGTCTCCAGTTTTTTCATCCATGTTAAAGATGGTGATGTCTCTGACCCGATTCTGATCCTTCCAGTCCCTCAATATTGCATTCCCGATACGGACTAACGCAGATTTCTTTCCTAAGCAAGCAGCTGTAATCCTGTAAGGGCTGATTTATCACTTGGTGTTCACTGCCCCATAATTTCTCACCTTGAGCTCTCCCATCTTCACTTCATTTTTTCTGCTATAAGAGACATTGAAAGCACATGCTTTTTACACTAAGACACAGGATAATTTTTTTTTACATTCTCCCTCCAGATTCTGTTACCAACATCCCCAATGCAAGTATTTATAAGCCTCTTAAGTCACGACAATATCTAGATGCTTCATATAGACAGAAACAGAATAGAATTGGAAACACCTATTTTAGATTTAACAACCAATGGGCATGGCAATATTAACTGTACAAAGGGAACAGATCTACCCTTTTGCACAGCACTTTTCTTCGGGACATAGTTATTTGAAAAACTTCTCGTTGACCCTTGCATAGCACTAGTACACAAAGATTTTACCCTGTGTATTCCAGATGTCTCTTTTTAGCATGAAAACAACGGAGAATTTCCCTTTGCCGTGACTTTTGTCGTAGCAAGATTACACCTTACCTGGAGGCGACTTGTGAACAACAAATCATGGAGCTTAAGAAAACATTATGAAATGTCACACATGTTCCCGTCAAATCTTACAACAAACCAAAACAACCAAACCCCAAACAAACATAAAAACAAACCCCAAAACCACCACCACCCACACAAGGACCACATTTAAACAGGGATTTCCAAAGAGTTTTACCTATGGGTGAAAGCAGAGTGTGGATTTTCAGGACAGTTCAGAATGCCGAAAGCCTGCCGACTGGTAAGCCTAAAGGTTATCCTTTAGGGCAAATGCTAAAGTAAATTTCAAGAAGAAAACCTGGATTACTTTCAAACCCACAGTACAGCACTATCAGTCATCTTACAAAACCACTCAGCACTGGCAATCCGACCCACTTTACATCTTTTAGAAAACTTCTTTCAGCTTCACTAAGTGCAGATGGGCTGCTTTGATTAATTTTTAAAACACTACCCTAAAATATTCTAAACCATCATTAAGTGTGGCCTTGTGTACTGCACAGAGTGCCAGAACTGCCAAGGAGCAAGTCTGGACAGTAAATACGGACTTCAGAAGCAAACCTACACTTCAATTTCATTTCTATCATAAGCATTTTATCTAAAACACTATTTCAGGAAAGATTTATTTATTAATTTCGCCCCTTGTACTTCCATTCATGAATTCTGATAGACTTTCTGCCTCTTCTCCTGTCACCATCTAACTACACGGAGGTTTCAATACTTGAGATGGATTCCACTGATATTACCGAACCTACTAAGTAGGTCAAAAATAGGAAAACACTAAATAAATCCATGTGAATCTGTAGAAACACCAATGAAAACTAAAAAGTGTATCACAAGAAATTGATGTGAAGTATTTACTGCCACTCAAAGACTGGAAGGGATTAGTTATGACTACATGTTTTATTAGGCTAAAGATATTTTCTCCTATCTGTGAACTGTGCCCGATAACACGTTATCATTGTACCTCAGGCTACACTGGACTTGATTTTATTATGTACTGATTTAGGTAGTTGCTTTATTTCTGTTATACAAGTTGCCTAGCCGATTCACAGAGCTTACAGCTCAAACAGCCCTTGGAAAATAAAAGCGATCAAGACTGTACTATAGGACATACTCCAGTGCACTGTAGAAGATATACGTTCATTTGAAAATGGTGTTCCATGACTCAACAGATCTGACAGAACTTTACACATAACTATTAACTCAGTCCCATTGCTGCTACTCACATTCTCATACTATGACAAAGGAAGCTTCCTGTTTCTTTTCATAATCTGCTTACTATTTAAAAAAAGGAATTCCTATTACCAACTAATGCCTAGTCCAAAATGTTGCACATTCATACCTCTGTTACGTCTGCGTGCTGTATTTTATTATACAACAGCAATTTATTCATCTTTTCATCCTGTTTCTCAGAACATCATAGCAAAAAAGTGATTAACAATTACACCGCACTATACTCTGCTATTTGACATAAAGGGGTGATTTGTGAAAATTTTTTTATTATTATTAATACATTCTTTTATTAATTTGACAGTGTCCCTCTATGTTCTCTTCTCTTCTTTGCCAGTTAATAAAGCAATAAACTCCTAGGTAATCTTTTAAATGTGTGTAAATTCTGATGAGTGGCTTGAATAAGAGATCCCAAAAGAGAAGAAAGTACAGCTTCCAAGGGGGGTGAGGGGAAAAAAGTGCACACTATGAAAATCAAGTATGTCCTACTTAACTCTGAAACAGAAATTCTAATCCTCACTGCTAGCTGCTGGGACCACAATGCAACCCAACCTAAATACCTCAGACAGATTCTAGACCACTATCATCTTCCTTCCACATGTGGTTACATTATACCCAAATCCAACCAAAATTCAAGGCAACTAGTTCTTATATTCTACTAGTCATGAATGCTTACAGACCAATTCAGATAAATTATTATAGAATGACTGGTATATGAAATAATTATTTGATGAAATACAAATGCTATATTCTGGTCTTTAAGTGCAGCATGAGGCATGAGATGCACTTCAGTAACCTCAGAGGAATCAGGAACCAGCCTAAGCCACTTCAAGCTTTTGATCATTATGCACGTTACTATTTTGTTTTCTAACAGAAATTAATTTAGCAATGTATCTATATTATCTACTAAGTGTACTGCATGTATTTCCTTTCACTTATATTAGCTTTACATTAGCAATTCTCATTTGCACTCAAGGAAGCAGCTGGACCATCAGACCAGAGAGTAAGCCAGTTCAGCACTTCCAAACGTTGCTCAACAGAGTGGGGGGGAGTTGTGGGGGGGAAGTCATGCAACCCTGCTGATACAAACTGAGTTAAACATCATGGACAATAGTTTGGATTTTCTCCTCGCTGTTTACCAGACCACCATCCCTGATATGCAGTGCAGATTTAATCTTTTGTGCTTTAGACTCTTGTGATTAGTACCTCTAATCTTTTGTGCTTTAGACTCTTGTGATTAGTACCTCAAGGGTCTCATATCAATTATGAATACTGTCGTACTACTTTCAATCTTTAATTAAACATCTAAGCTTCGCTACTCCTCAACTTCCTCAGCAGGATGTAAACTTCTCAAAACCACTTGATGCAAAGAAAAAAAAAAGAAACCCCAAACCAACAATGACAACCCACAAATTCAATACAATTGACTTCAGCATACTGTATTTAAAGATATCAAAACCAGATTGGCATTTAGGTATCCTTTAATAGTAGAAAACTACTTAGTGACTGAACACGTGAGTATTTTATGCCTTCTGGATCAAACTTTTTACAATTAGTACTATTACTGAAAATAACTAATATTAGCAAAACAGGAATTGAATTTATTCTAGTACTGGCAAATGGGAAAGCTAATTAGTGGCAACAATTTACTTTATAACAGGATTTTTTCTGATTTGCTGGGTTATGACCTATAATTAAATGTATTTTGTGTGTTTCTTCCACTGAGATAATTGATATAATGCATAATGCAAGATGCTTTAGGGCCACTTCTTTCTTAAAATGCAATTAAAATTAAACCACACTGTCAAAACCAGAATGTGTTGGACATTTTGAGGCTCCAAATCTTTATGTCAGTGTTACATGGTTATTGAAAATTAAACGAGAGAAGAACAAACCAATTCCTCTCAAGTGGCACAGATGACATCACACATCCATACACTTGCATGTAACTGAAGTAAGCCCGAAAAAAATTAAAAATCACCAACTCTCACAACGGCACTTGAAAAATCCACTAATGAACTAACTTCCTGTTATCCCGATCACACCATTCTAAGGGATTTTCATTCAGTCTTATGAAATCTTACATTGGAAGTGAAGATGTCTTGGGAAAAGTCAGGAATGACACACAAGATTAAATCATACACACCAAAAAAACAAAAAATCTATAGAATGATTCAATCTGAAGACTTAATTACATAATTGAGAGCAACAAAAAATTAAGTCTGTTTTAAACAATGTGCTGGCAGCACAGAAATAAATTACTTTTTTTTTTAAACCATCAGAGAAAGACTATGTTTTATGAAGCTATCACTGCGACAGTCTTCTTGCCTTTTTAACCAGTATAAGCCAGTTTATGTCCTCTGCAATCTGATTTATTTAATATTAGGCCACGCTCTGATATCATTTAGGAATTAATATTTCCACTAATTTTGAAAGCAACCATGATGCTTAACTAAACTTGAAATAAAATGAGGAACAAAAGGAGCCACGGGCTGAGAAAGACCCCAAAATGGATGCAACTATGAAAAACAAGCAATATTTAAGAGGGCGGTGTGGAATAACAGACAAGTAATAGGACATTTTCATTCCAAGTCATTCCTTTGAGGATACTGCAATACCGTCTACATGCAAATATACTTTCTACATCAAACAACCCATCACCTTATTAAAAAAAACCCCAAAACTATTTGTTACATTTGGTGCAAAAATTTTCAAGTCACAAGGACCCTGATGGTAAGGTAACCGATAACATGTTCTATAAGCAACACACAAATAAAATTATGTTTTAACACGCAACTATCAGATTTCCTGTTTATTTCATTATGCAGGAAGGATGAACTAAACAAATGCTTTTATTTTGACAGATAACCTTCTCATCCTCTCTCAGCTTTCTTCTCACTTGTAAAGATCTCTTAGCTTCCCTCTGTCAGCTTGGAAGCTCTTACTGTCATCAGGCAGGGGAAAGAAAAAAAAAAAAACCAAAAAAAACCCCACCAACCTCACTGTGTACGAGGACTGTCGCATGCCAATAGATTTGGCTGACAGGAACTGAAAAGAACTGTCACTCAGTGTCAGAGGACTAACAAAGCAATTATCAAAAAAACCCACACTCATGAAGCCGAAAGCATTCAGATTAAAATGAGACTCAGACAAATCTAGCTGGCTAGAAATACCACTCTAGAATGCAAAGGTGTGACTTAAAGATTCCACAAAGTCCCACGGGGTGTGCGTGTGCCCATGTGTGTCTGTGTGTGTCCCCATGAAAAAAGAACCCCAAAGACCCCTGTTCATTATTTAGGACTTGGTTAACATCTGAAATGGTATTTCAAGGAAAATAGTATTATGTCAGCCACGATGAAAATGTTATCTTCCTATTGCCAGTTAACTCCTAGAAAAGTAGTCACTTTGATGGCTGGTCAAGATGAACACTGGTCTCCAGAAAGCCAAATACATGGAGGGATAAGAAAACTATGTCATGGAACTACATAATATGCATATTAAGCAGCGTAAGGATGACAAAGGACAGCTTGATTTACACCAAGCATCCCTGGGCCCACAGGGCTGAACAATTCAGAAGTTTCTTTCAACCCCTCTTAAATTAATACAGTTATATTACAAAAATCATTCATGAGATTGATTCTGTCAGATCTCTGACTTCACATAACATGTCTACATAGCAGAACGCTTATTGGTGCCTTAATAGTCACTAGAATAATTGAAACCTAAATGATTCTTAACTAAAGATTTCTGAGGATCATTCTCTAGTGCCTGGCCAAGCAGACAGTTTTATAAATCCACCTTCACTGTTCAGCTGAAATAAGCAACCATTTCATTTCTGAAACAGTCTCAATTTCAGAGGCTGATGATTAAGACTACTTAATCTATTAGTTGTCTGGTAAGGCCACTAAATAATTTCTGTATTTCTAGAAGAAAAACATGTACAGTAATCAAGAATATAATACATCGGGTTGTTGATTTCATTTGGTACATACTGAGAGCTAAGCTCCCACAAAATATTACCGTAAGACAAACAGGGTTTTTTTTATGTGCACTCCCAGGCTACTCAATAACTTTTTCTGTGGAAGATCCTAACAGATTTAATAGCCCTACCAAAGAAAATGAGCATCCATTCATAAACACTTAAATGGGAGCTAGACCTTCCAATTATTTTTGCCTGTAGTTGAAATAAAGCAAACATCTTAAAGCATGACTGTCCAAAGAAAGTGCATTCTGCCATTTAGAGATGGCAAAGACATTACATTAAGTAAATGCTGTTCAGAAAGATAAATACAATTTAAAAATAAAACCATCTTTCATGTTAGCATGAAGTTATGCCAAATATCTATAAAAAATCTGGACATAATGGCCTTGACATGGAAAGCATCTACCAGGTCTGTGTCTTCAGGGGGTTTTTACTGTAGAGTAAAATACCAGTTCCAGCAAACTAGATGGGCTCCAACGGATGGATTTCTCCTTCTGTTTACAGATTAAACAGTAACATTAAAACAGAAAACCCATCTCTATCTCCGCTGACCTTGTTCCAAGTGTCACAACCTGTATGCAAATCCAAGAGGGAGATACATTGAAGGACAAGGATGCAGAAGACGCTATTCTGGAACAAATGTTTGTCTTCAGCAATGTGTTATCCCTGACATTAATGGGTCAGATCTGCAGAGCAGACAATTCACCTCGGTTTCTGCAAAATACAACAGGCAATTAAAAATCTGGAGTAAAATAGAACTGGCTATGATTCTCTTCCACAAAGATATTTCTATTGAAGATAATCAATTGAAATTTCTGTGCTCATATCAGATGGCTGTGGAGATCAAAAGTCCTAGTGCTAAATACTTGGTACAGCTGGCTTAGTTGAATACCTTTAGATACAGAAATTCTGGCTGAAACGTAGCTGTGTTTTATGCATGTAGTCTACATACCTTCTAATTTTTTATGGGCTATGAGCAAGCTGAAAATACAGATTTATATAATGTTTAATCAGCACTTTTAAAATTAACCTCAACAAGCCAGTTGAGGGACATATGTTTGGCAAGGCTTCACAATATACATGTCTACCATGAATCTGCACCAAATGGAGGTTTTCACAATGTTGTACTAACCTGCTGCTCAGAACAAAACCAGCAGCACACAGGACAAGTGCTGTGACTGACCTGAACGTGAGCATCCCCATTCAGAGGCAACTTCTGAAAACCCAGATCTTCCCCTCCAACATTTTGTTTCTTTCAGTCATAGAAATATTGATAACAATGAGATACTAGCAAACATAATTACTTCTCCCATATTTTTTAATTATTGCAAGACCAACAGAGTGGCTCAAGTATTTTGAACAAAACATTACCTTTGCTGGAGAGGAGGAGGGTCCTGAGAACTACTGCAAATTGCATGCCAAGTACAGCAAAAAGCTTGCTCCCGAAATGTTTAAGACATTTTCCCCTGTTTTGGTGAAGGAAGCATTCTTGCAACTGTCAACCCAGGGATTCAGCTGTATGCAAATGAAGGCCCAGTTTGGTGCAGCACAGGTATGTGATCTCGGTTCACTTTTACTAAGAAAACTCTTGGTAAGGTACAAGAGGATATGTGATCTAATGCAATGCTATATTCAAGTACTAAAACCAAACGGAGAACAGCTTCTGAGAACGTAATTAGTTGCTCAAGAGAAAAAAAAAATCGTAAGGAAGAGTATAAAACCCCTATGGAAGAAAATCAGAGAAGTAAAATGTTCAACTCAACAACACTGACATTCATCTGTTCTAAGGAGCAGGGGAGGCCAATCTTTTCATACATGTGATCAGACAAATGCTCAGCCTACCAGCTTTGCCAGTACTAGCATCTTAATAGTGTCTCAGACTAAACAATCATTTTGTACTCCAGTTAATCTTTCTTATTTGGTCTCTCCACACACTTTAAAACTTTACGGAACAAATCAACTCACAGAGAGGGGGTTACTTCTGACAGGCAAGTCAGAATAAAAGAAACTTCTTGGTTAGCAAAAAAAAAAAAAAACAAACCCAAAACAAACCCAAAAAATGCCAACCAACCAACCAAACAAAAAAAACCCCAAAATAACTTTTTAATAATTTCATAGTTCATCAAAAAGACCCTTGCCACAAGTGTTTGCATAACTATGAATTGCTTATCCTTTTAAAATCTACATTTACTTGATAGTGCAATGTGAAAACAGAAAAAGGGACACTTCTCTGGATGCTGGATTTGAAACAGCTGAGGGCTGGGAGAAGAACTGTTCTGCCAAGTTCATGAAGATAACTCATGAACTACAGTCATCCTTTTGAAAGTACTTTATTTTATTTTTTTTTCCCCTTGCCTGTATTGTATCCTAGATATAGTAAGATTCCATAGATTTTTGAAATGCATTTAGGATTTTCTGCTCCAACTTGCTTATCACTATTACATTGAAAACTCTTCTTATCATTTCTTGAATTGTTTGAAAGTCATCAGATATATATCCAATACATTTGAAAGAGACATCAAAAGCTTAATTTGCTGTCAGGTGCTCAGTAAGGAAAAAAGTTTTAAAATTTCACAAATTCCATCATGACATGTCAGGCTTTTACATTAACCTTTAAAGCTGTAATGCACCATGACTGGGAAAGCAGGTATCAGTGTCTGAAAACTGTTCAGCCTCAGTTATGCCAAACCCTTGCTTTTATTATCGCTAAATACTTGAAATATGCAGGTGGAAAAACTGATTTAAAATGTATTGCGAGTTGGATTTTGATAAACAAGACATAGCACTATCATTGGAACAACTACAAATAATTGGTCTGCATATATATTCACAGAATACAGAATGTCAAGGGCTGGAAGGGACCTCAAAAGGTCATCCAGTCCAAGCCCCCCGCCAGAGCAGGAGCGCCTACACCAGATCACACAGGAGCGCATCCAGGTGGGTTTAGAATATGTCCAGAGAGGGAGAC
>JANIJG010007121.1:0-14828 GCA_024611175.1 Megaceryle torquata
TTCTTTGAGGAGATCCATTCCAATCTCTTCTTTGAGGAGATCCATTCCAGTCTATTCTTTGAGGGGATCCATTCCAGTCTCTTCTTTGAGGGGATCCATTCCAGTCTCTTCTTTGAGGAGATCCATTCCAATCTCTTCTTTGGCAGGTATGTTCAAGCCTCTGGTTTTCCACGCCTTTTCCTGTCCCCGTTGTTAACAGGTTTTCCTTGTGGAATTTTGCTGTCAATATGCAGGGTCTGAAGAAGGGCTTGTGTGCCTCAAAGCTGGTCTGGTTTTTGTTGCTCTAAGAGACACTGCTAACCCCTTGAACCTTTCCTTGGCTATACAATGTCTAATGCCTTGGTCAGGTTGCACTAGAAAAAAAAAGGCAAGAACGTGAAACAACACCAGTTTTCGAGCAGTAGTCATAAAAAGCAGCAGAAGAAAAGGAATGTGGTTTTGCTTTTTTCTCAGTGTCTGTGTCTTACCCGGTTTTAATATTCAGTCCTGTGGCCAAATCCATCCTCGGTGTAACTGCACCACCATCTTGCCCTCGCAGGGCAGCACAGGATGGGACCCGTGTTCTCTGTGACAGATGCTGTCCCCTCGTGCTGGCACCGTGGCCGAGGTGGTCTGGGATTTCCTGAGCTGCGCCCGGGAAGACTTTTATTACTGAAACCCAAGCTCTGTAAAAAAATCAATTTCCTTGTACCCACCTGAACACCCTCAACAAGGACTCTCTGCTAACATCAGGCTGCCTCACGGGAGCTGTACATGGAGAAGAGGAGGAGGTGCACTGTAATTATTCTAGCCAGAGACTGATTGCACCTGCAGGACGTAGAAGATATCAGCACCTTCACTATTTGACCTGTTTCAGGTGGTCAGAATTGCTCTAGCAGCCTAATGGTCCGGTGGCAGAAGCTGTGTCCCTGGCGTAGGTTCATCTCCATGTCCCTGGTGCCCAGAGGCACCAGCAGGTTGAGTTTCGGAAGAATTAAATTGTGTCCTTACTCAGTTCCTGCCCATCTGGACTAGATGGGAGGAAAAAGTGCCCTACCCAGAGCCCCCTCAGGCCTTGGGTGGTTGGAGGGTTCCATGCCCTGCAGCTGCTGGGTGGTCCAGGGATCCTGCACCTCATGGTTCCCTGGCTATCTGGGGCTGGGGTACCTCCTGCCCCTCACCTCCAGACATTGCCAGCAGAACATGGCAGCTCCCCTCCATGTATCTAATCCCACAGGAGCACGAGCAAGGACGTGACCCCAGACTCAACAGAAAAGTTCATGTTTACATTTCACTTTCCCTAAAGGAAAACTGGGAGGTGCCAGCAGGGCAAACGCCCCTGGACGTGCCTCTCCTGCCCTGGCGGGCTGGGCGTCGAGTGGCGAATCCTCCATTTCCCCGGAGCATCTCCGTGTGCCGTTCTCGGGCTGCCGGCAGCGCGGGGGAGCGCGTGCTGCAGGCGGTGGTGACCTGCCAGTGCATTGTTGTGGAAGTGCTGATCGGATCAGGCACAGATGGGCGACACAGAGCTGTCATAATCAGCCTGGATTGGAAAATGTTATAATTGGGATGGTAAACAAGTTCACAAGGACCCTATTGAGGCAAGGGATTGCCATGGTAACAGACCAGAAAAGGCTGGGAACGAGGAAGGTATCAATAAGTGGGGGCAGCAGGAGGGAAGGTGCGGTGGGTGCTTTGGGGACGCTCCCTGGTGTGGAGCAGAACTGGGATGCTGGGCGCAAGGGCCAGGGGCTCTGTCCCGCCGTGCCACCCAACCCGCTCGCCTCGCTCCGCAGCAACGCTGTTGATCTGAGCCTTGAGCTGTCTTAGGCTGAGTGCACAGGAGTGACAGCCCTGGGGTTTCTGCCTGCAGGAGAAGCTGTTCCCCACGGGAACAGCGCGTGTTTGCAGCAGGGTGCTTTGCCGTGAGCCAGCGGGCTCCGCTGTCCTGCTTTGAGCAGGACTTGAGCTCTCTGGCACATCGAGGAGCAGGGAGTAGTACCCGATAATCCTTATGTGTCCCTTCCAAGTGGAGATCTTCCACGATTCTGTGACCTTCCTACCCAGGGACAGCCCGGAGAGCAAACCCCTGCCACACTGCTGGGTCCCGCGGCCCTGCTCCAGCTGTTTCCCAGAGTTTTAGAGTGACAAGTTGGACGGGAAGCAGCAAGAAGAGAAGCAAAAAGCTCTGTAATAATACTACGCTTAGCAACTTCTTACTTACTCCAAATTAGTATTTTTTTGAAAATCCTTGTTTTGCTAATCAGCTATTTGTCTTTAATAGGGTGATATTTCTCATTCCAAGAGGGAAGCAGCAATTTTCTCCCCTGTAGTAAAACAATAAAATTAGTTTATAGGCAAAAAGAAATGTTAAGGGCCCAGTGGCACCGAAAGCCTATTAACAAATCTTTTTTAAGTGGCAGGCTCGTGGCTCGAGTAAATGGGCAGAAGAAGGAGCCGCACGTCTCCAGGAATTGAAGTCGGTGGTCAGGCTATCGAGGTGGGGCAGACCTGCTGTTCCTGCCTCTCGTGGCTAAAATGGGGGGGAAAAAACCCAGTAGTGGTTTATTCTCTGGGGTTCCTTTGGGCAGCAAAGGTAGCGTTGGGGAGCGACCTCCTGCTTTGAAAACCACACGGAATGACATGGAGAGGAGAAGGTGCTCCTGGGGTAAGTGACTCCAGTGAGGTGGTTACCTGAAGCTGTTCCAGCTGCGTATGAACCGCGGGTGCTGGAGCTGCTGGGTTTGCAGGGCAGCACCCTGACAGTGAGGTTCTTTGCTGTAGAGGGTTCGTGGTGACAAATAGCTGCACAGTTTATCAGAACTGCAGTAGAATATACGGCTGCTTCATGCGCTAAGGGTCGTCGAGATGGAGCCGGAGAGAAAAGCAACTTTTTACAGGTACTTTGGCCAGCTGTGTATTTAAATACATCCCCGGTGGCTCTTCTGCTACCCCCGTGGAATGTTGTTCCACTATCAATATTCCCATCTCAACATTTTTTTTAGATAAATTTAATTAGTACATAAAAAGTGTAATTATAGTAATAATGAGAAGAAGGTTGTGAATGTCAGCGCATTTCCGAGTGGCAAAAAAAGTTTTAGAAACTGCTTGAAACCTTAAAAGAAGTGTCTAAAAGCTGTGTTCATTTGGGTGGCAGTGAGTAAAAGGGAAGGGGAGCCTGGATCCCAGGCGTGCCCACCCCTGCCCCTGCCCCTCCTTGCCGCTGCAACAGCACTAGAGCCTCTGAGAGCTCCGGTATCCCCCACCCTGCGGGATGAGGTGCCTCCCAGGGCTTCCCCAGCTTATTTGGGCAGAGGCCCTCACAGTGCATCTGCATCCATCCTGGCAGTAGAGGGGTTTGAATTCGGGAGGCGTGGACTTTTCCAAAAGCGAGCACATGTGGGCACGTTGTTTAGCAGAAGCCCGGATCTTTCCGTCGCTATCGTAACTGGGCAGCAGCACTATCTATCATTTCTCCAGTTGCTGCGTTCTGTTCCCCTCGCAGTGAATTGCTAGGGAAGATCTCTGATAATAAACTAGCCACTAAGACCTAGGAGACTTCATTTATTATGCCATAATATACACATTACCTAACTTGTGCTGGACCATATGGAGAGCTCTCTGCTGAATTTGGCGTAGTTACTGGGGTGAAACAAGGATGAATTTTGTTCCTCATCCTCTTCAATTATGCCGTAGATTGGATCATGCGGCAAACTCCAACAGATCATCTGGGCATAGCAATCAGCCCCGAGGACCACGTCGCTGACTTAGTCTGTGCCAATAAACACAGCGCTCCGTGCGAAAACAGGGAGGGGAGCGCGAGCGGCACCGATCCCTGGAGCAAATCAATAGGGCTTAGCACTCACCTAAAGCCGAGGTCTCCTCTGCGAGGGGAACAGTCTGCTCAGCCTGTCACTTGAAGGCAGAAAAAGGCTTTGGGAAGATCAGGCTCGTCTCTGAGCTTAGAGGGAAGACGGGCGATAAGATCAAAACTTATGTAAACCAAGGTCAGTTCAATCGCCGCGTTTGAAACCGCGGGAATTTAGCTGCAGAGCTGAGCTCGGCGGGGATAAGCCCTTTGATGGCATCATGTGCGGTGTAAATAAGCTATACGATTATCCCATCTCGGCCTTCCTGCACATGCAGGCTCTCCTGCACATCCTTTCCCTTCCCTAGAAATCTGTGCGTGTGTAGACACGTGTCCACACACCCACGTACATACGTGTGATGGGAGGGAGGCAAACAACTGCACGTGAGACTGATCTCTTTGGCATCGTACGCTTTGCTAACCCAGGAAGGTACCAACCTGGTCTTGCCCGGTGCCCAGAATCCCGAGGAGATGTTTTATTTTCCAAGTGCAATGCTGGGCATCCCAGCAGCACCCAGAAGTACTCAACGCTGCCCCAGCATTGAACCGTAATGGCCCCAGTGCCTGGATGCCACGCTTAGATCCAAATTGCTGTGCCTGTATTTAACCCTACCCCAAAATCTCCCTGAGAAATCGACTCTGTTTAACTAAAATCCCCTTTTTGGTATAGAAGGCCTAATAGAACGTGACATTTATTATTCAAAAGAGGTGGCAAACGAATCAAGACGTTGAT
Organism: Megaceryle torquata; assembly: GCA_024611175.1. NCBI lineage: Eukaryota > Metazoa > Chordata > Aves > Coraciiformes > Cerylidae > Megaceryle > Megaceryle torquata. The sequence goes on from JANIJG010007121.1 coordinate 4,581, forward strand.
TCAATGTGAGCAGGCGGAGTATGATCCCCTGCTCCCGCCTCGGTGCCGCTCGCTCGCTCTCAGACATAAATAATAGAACGGTTCCCGTTCCCATTCCATTATCGCTAATAATGAGTTATGGGTAGAGCCCACCACGTCCCTCGAAAAAGGCAAGATATAGCCATGCTTAAGGGTTGATTCTTAGAGGATAAAATAAAAAGATTGATGCCCAAAAAATAGTCTAATTAGCGTTAGTCTATTGGAGAGGAAGCTGAGCATGCTGCTCTAGCACTGCCAAATGAAATTAAGGCCCAATTATTGATAAATGAAGAGTGGTTTGTGCTGGAGCCTGGCCTGGAGTCGAGGAAATACATCTGTCATTTGGCCTGCACAGGAGTCATTCATGTGTGACAGAGCATCCTGTGCATTTATCATGCATCTGTAGATTTTTGTTTTAATTCAGTTAGCTGTCTAACTAGATTCGGTGCTGGATGCCTCGTGCGGAGTCAGGATTTGGACTGACAGATGCGATGCGAGGCTGAAATGGTGTGTGACACGACGAGCTAGCCTGCATATTAATTATTAGTGAAACCATCGCGGCCGAAGCCGGCTCGCTAATGGTCTGGTTTGTTATCTGCTTTCGGGGCTTCTGCGTTTAACAGTCGCCTGGTGGCTGCAGGGCCAGGTGAGGGACAGCCCGCATGGGGGGACCGTGGTTGCTCAGCACCCTTTGCCGTTGCCGTGGAAGCGGGAAGCGGAGGTGTTGGCAACGGTGCAGCCAAAGTGCCTCATTTTGCCCTTCTGTAAGGACCGCAGATTCTCCGCACTCGGGGAGAGGGGACAGGAGCCGAGCCGTGGGACACGCTTTTCATAAAACTTAAAGCAGCGAAAGAGTTTATTAATTCCACTGTCAAATGCAAATGGAAAACAAACATTTGCTAGGATGATAAAACCACGGCGCCGACGCCATCGTTCTGACGCCCGTTTGGCGCAGTCGGCTCTGGGGCTTATTTATCCCATCGCACTAAAGTTTGATTAAAAGTTCGTGTCGTTTCATCGTCATTTTGTGGGGACAACTGAAAATAAATGTCCCCTTCAAGCAGAGAGCGCTAATGGAGTTCTTGAGAAGTTCTGAGAAAACACTATGCAAGGGAGCAGCTGGGAAGACCACCCCAGACCTCCTCGACATGCCAGCCTCAGCGCGGGCTCTGGCCTTTGCCGTTTCCTTCCCTTGCTCTGGCCTCGTGGCTCTGGTAGCAGCACCCGAACCTTACAAAACCTCGTCATCGTGTTCCCGCCCTCGCTCCTGTTTGCACACACTAAGCCAATATGATTTATGTTGCCCGGGGAAGCTGTGGATGCTCCATCCCTGGATGTGTTCAAGCCCAGGCTGGATGGGGCTCTGAGCATCCTGCTCTAGCGGGTGGTGTCCCTGCCTGTGGCAGGGGATTGGAACTGGATGATCTTTTAAGGTCCCTTCCAACCCAAATCAGTCTATGGGTCTATGATTCTACCCCCATCCAGTCCCCCAGGGAAGGTTGCCCAGCACCTCACCAAGGGAGAGTTGATTTTTTAAGGGGATTTCTGCAAAGTCCTCCCCGGGAGGCTCAGCAGCCCTACCTGCTGCCACCGCCTTGCTGGGCTCCAGCGCCTGCAAGCCCCAGCTGAGCTCTGCAGAGCAACTCCGAGTGCTCCTCCTGAGACACCAGCTCCCCTCTGCTGACTCCAGCCACACGCTCAGGCCGTACACACCCCCGTGGGCCAAGCTATTGGCTTCAGAGGTGACCAAATGCCTTCTGAGGACATGGGGCTTGGGGGCTGATCTGCTCAGCACTGCGACACGTGGGGATCGCTCCTTTACAAGTAAATTTTGTAGACAGGCACCTTATCCGTGGTTGGAAACTAGGCTGCTGGCTGTCACAAGTGTCAATGCTGAGCTGTTTCTGAAGGACCCGGTGAGAGCTTCGACGTGTCTTTTAATACCCAAACATTTTTGGAAATCTGCCCCAATTCTAAGTAGGGCAGAAAATGTCTTATAATCTGAAAGAGCTGTAAATCATTTCTCTAGACAAGGAGCAAAGTTTCCAAAGGCGCCATATGATTCATGTTCGTCAGTCCTACTTAAACAAGGCTGCAGCTTGGAACCCAGATTTGCACGTGGGCTCTCCCCCCCTGCGCTGTCCATGCTGACTGCTGACCACGGCCACACCGCTGAGCTCTGCCCCAGCACTGGCCACGGCTACCACGGAGAAACCCCGGGCACAGGGCACCGGTGCCAGGGCCAGCACAACCAGACCTCCCTGCAAACATCAGGGGCACTGGGTCTGGGCGTGACTCTGCCCAAAGGTGATGCAGCACCTCAGTCTCCGTTCAGGACTTCAAGGGGCCTGTCAGAAAGATGGGGACAGACAGGGGGGTTGCACTGGATGAGCTTGCAAGGTCCCTTCCCACCCAAACGAGTCTGTATTCTATGATAAATCCTTCTCCTTGCAGACTGAGGTGCTCAGGGCTGGGCCTGCAGTGGGATACTGCTGTCAGGACATTTGGATTTCCTTCCGATTTGGGGCTCCAGCACATAAACCTTTCATTTCCCTTCAAAATAATCCCATTCATTCTTCACAGTTAAGACTCTTGCAAATGAGATTCTAATAGAATTTGCTACCTTGGATTTACAACATTTCAATCAGTATTAGAGACGATAAAACTCAGAAATAAATACAAAAATAGTCTTTTCTGGAATTGTCAATCGTGACGTTTGTCTGGGTTGCTCTGAAAAAGCGATGGTGTCACTGGCTGCTATTTCACGTGTGCTCCTCAAACTGAGAGGCACCGGGCCTCCGGTACGGGCTGAATTTCAGATATTAAAAATAACAGTGTAATATAATTCCACTTACTCATCCTTGCTCGCTTTGGGGCCGCCGACATGAGCCAGCTGCCATATGGAGATCAGTTGGCCACTTCTGCCGGGTGACGCAGCGGGGCGGGAGGGGGCGGATGGGCAGCAGCTCCTCCGTCCTCTCCTGCGGCCACCCCACCGCAGGGGCAGCTCCACGTCTCGCCCTCGCTGCAGCCCCACGCGGCCTCTCTGCTGCCTCCAGCCCTCCAGGACAGTTTGAATCGTTTTTTATCAGGGTGCCGCAGGCTGCAAAGCTCACGCCGTGGGACAGAGCAGGTCCGAGCCCGCCGTGCCCCGTTCCCCAGGGCAGCCCTCGGAGGTGCTGACCGAGTTGGCGTCTGGAGACGCGGGGTCTGTACCCACGCGCGGCACGCGGCTTGAATGCAGCCCTGAGGGCTCAACTCGCCGGTACGTGTTTGACACCTGGGCGAGGTAAGGACCCAGCAGAATCCAGCCTCACGCTGCAGATGAGCCCGGCTCACCTTGTTTGACCCTCCGTGCTGTTCCACCTGAGCTCTGACCCTCTAACTTTCACAGAAAAGCAATTTTTGCTGCCAGCAACAGTTTTGTGTTTACAAAAGAATATGCAAAGCAGCACTAAGTAAAGAATGACATTTTCTCCCTCACAAAGAGACAGATTTCCTTGCACTCGCTTTGTGCGTGACTCTCTGCACATCACGTCACTCGCAGCGAGCGACGGGGCTGGTTCGGCACAGCCAAGAAGGGTGCTGTCACCCACCAGCACCCCTCGCTTCTCCCAGTACCTGAGGGGACCTGGCAGTGCTGGGTTAGCGGGTGGACCCAATGATCTTAAAAGTCTCTTCCAACCATAACAATCCTATGGTTCAATGGTCTTTCTGCAGGAGGACCCTGCAGCATACTCCAGGTGCTGGGCAGGTCCTTCCATGAAGCCATCGAGCTGCATCTCTGCTGCAAGCATCACGCCAGTGATGTTTGCTTTGGCTTCTATGAAGCGTTAGGTCTGTTTTCCTCGCTGTATTTCTGTAGTGTACCCCACGCTGTGTTTCTGTAGCGCTTATAATGCATTGATAAGTCCACAGGTGCAGCCTCGCTGGCTGCGTTGCTGGTGGCACCGTGTCTGGTCACATCCCTTCCCATTTCTGGTTACAGAACCTGGCCGGGTTAATTGGTGTAGTGAGAATCCTCCTGGGATACCGTTACCCTGCTGAGAGCTCTGTTCCCACATAGTTCTTCCCCAGAGTTATTAGAACACTGGGGTTTCTCCTTCAGGGAATCAGGTTGCTTTGGGCTGTCCCTCTCTGGCACGGACGCCCGTTCCAGTGCCCGGCCACCACGTGCTTTCACCAGGCTGCACCAAGACCTCTGTTACACAAACGAAGCTGGAAAGCCTCCTCTGCTGCACCGCAGGATCGCAAAGTTCACCTTTCAGTAGAGCAGCTCCTTTTTTCCTTGGTCTTTTTTTTTTAGACCACCCTTGGACACAGCTACGTGTGCTCAGTGACCCGGGGCTGGCAGAGCTTCTGCTGGGGGTGATCAGTGAAGGTGCCTGCGGGATGGAGAGGTGGTTGAAAGGCGATGGTGCTCGGCTTCCAGACTGCCTGGTGAGCCAGGCTGTGTATTCACAGCTCCAGCCTTTCCTTTGGCCTCTTCTGTGTTAGGGAAGCAGTTGGCACCCTGTGGCTGAGCTGAGATACCTACTATACAACACGGGATGAAAAAGGGAAAATTATTTTTTCTTTTAAAAAATGTCACATTAATAAAATTCTTGCTAAAATAAAAAAAGAGAACACAACAACCCACTCCAGGAAAATAAACCCTGGAAAGCTGATCTACAGAGACACAACAATAGCTGCGGGGCTGAGGCCTTGTAAAGAAAGCTTGTGCTCGGAGTAGGGTTTTACAGTGGGTTTTAAACCACTTTAAAATGTCAAGTTTGTTTTTTGACGTGGTTACGTTTTACCCCATAAAAACAAAGTGATTTGCAGACCCTTTGGAGCCCTGGAACAGCTCCCGCTCTCGCTGTATAGACCGTGCTCCCCGTGTTGGTTTAAGCTGCTTATTGCCTTTTATGATACTCTGGTTATTAGGTTAGATCAGCAGCGCTTCCATTAAAAACCTCCATTGATCATAGGCAATACCTGAGTGGTCGGTAGCTTTTATGTGAAGAGAATAAATGATAGACTTGTTTCTAACCGTTAAACTATAGGGTTATCAAGGGACCGAATAACTGCCCTTAATATAGCAATTATTTGCGCAGGTACCGCGCTTGGTAACGTTTAAGTGTAATTACCCCCTAATCTGGTATTTACTGTGTAACTGCAGAGTGTAATATTTGCACCTTGTAAAATAAAACCGGCGTTTTAAAAATATTGAATACTTTCTGGCTTTCCTTTGTGCCTCTGCCTGCCTTTTCCTCACATCTCCTTTCCCCTAACCCCCCGGGACTGGGACGGGGCCGAGCGATGGAGAGAGCCCAGGGAGCCCGCTCCCAGACATGAAACCAGTTTGAGATGCTAGCACCTCCCCGTAACACCGGTGCCCGTCAGTGGAGAACGTTATTTGGAGGTTTCCATCCCCTGCCTCCGAGGCTGGAGCTGCCTTCTGCCGAGGGACGCTGCGCCGGAGGATTGCTAAACTGCCGCGCGCTGTAATGTGTTATGACATAGATCAGCTGTTGTTTTCCAGTCTCAAAGGAAACCTTGTGGAATCTCATTCCTTTGGCTGTATTAAATTAGCTGCAAATGTTGTCCTTTAAACACCAACTCAAGGCCCTTTCGCTGGAACACGAAACGTGGATCACGGGGATGGTGAAATCTCTTTAAAGCTATTGTTTCTTTGGCTATTTGGTTTACCTTTAGTTTTATAACAAAGTAAATTAATAAATGAAGGGTTAGGAGAATTGTTACTATAGCAATCCCCATGGTAACGTGAAAAATGCCACAAACACTCATCTTCCGAGCACAGCTCCTGGGAGAGCACAACTCAGAGTAAACCGCGGGGATGGCTCTTCAGCTCGGCGAGCCTAAATTTAGTAAAATTTTAGATGCCTTGCAAATTACACTCAGGAAAAGTTAATGCTCTCAAATCATAGAATCGTTTAGGCCAGAAGAGCCCTTTGAGCTCATGGAGTCCAACCATTCCCCCAGCACTGCCAGGGCACCACTGACCCACAGCCCTGAGCACCACAGCTCCACGGGGGGCTTGGAAACCCCTCCAGGGATCACGGGGACTCTGGGGAGTTTAGAGGAGAATATCTTGCATCTCTTGAATCTCTGTCGTTCTCCAAAAAGCACCCCAACTCTTCTCTTACAAAATCCCAGTGAGCACGTTGCTTTAGAAAGTGTTTTTCATTCGAAACCAGCAACGTGTCTTTTCCTGCTGAGGACACAGTGTTGTCCTCGGGTCCTCTGGCACCCGTGGTGACTCTCCATGGGGTTTGCACAAGCCCTCAGCTGGGAAAGCTCTTAGCAAGCATCAGCCCAAGGCCTTATGCTCACGCTGGTGCTGTGCTCACATTTTTCCTCAGTCTCCCCATGTCTCTGCAAAGTGCGAAGATACTGGGGCTGTTCAACTCTTGCCACAGGTCACCCTTCAGAAGGTGGAGGAATCAGCAAAATCAGGGCCCAAGTTTTGACCACAAGGTGATACAAAAAGAGACCTGTTGAAAGAGTACACAGACTGAAAATTCATTAAAATAGATATTACAGGCTAAATCCTGATATTTAACTCGAAAAGTAATCATAAAATCCTAGAATCCCAGGTTGGAAGGGACCTCAAGAATCATCTGGTCCACCCTTTCTTAGGAAAACCCAGTCTAGACAAGCTAGCCCAGCACCCTGTCCACCTGAATCTTAATAGTGTCCATAGTGATAATAATTAATAATTTCACCGTTCTTGCTCTAGGAGAACCACCCAGTGAATTAAATACCATCAGCCCGAGTGAGATGGAGCAATGGTTTCACACCTCTGCTCGCCCTGCCATGGCTTGCACGTGCTGCTCTGGGCACTGGCAGGAGCAAGCACTTCTCTGCAGAGCTCAGTGAACTGTGTGCTCCCTCAAACCAGCCACTTTTGAAGCAGCAAAGAAATTAAGACTCCACCAGGCACTTACAACTAAAATTCTGCAGATTATTACGATGTCAGCCTAAATTTTCCAGCGCTGAGACCCAGCCTGGCAGCTGCTTTTGGGGGTGATGTGGGAAATCCTGGAGCAAGTGACCCCAAAGCAAGTGGCTGAAGCAACAGCTGGGTTAAAACCACCTCTCGGGGCTCCATCCCTCTCCATAAATACCTTCAGAGTTAGGCTTACCGAGCTCTGGCTTGTCTCTCAGGTGCACAGCACAGCCCTTTAAGGATAAAAATTCTGGTATTTCTGACAACAGGACTTATTTCAGATGTCTCCAGCAAACTGTGACAGGCTCAGAGGCAGGGGAGGACAGGCAGAGGCAGGGAGGAGCATCTGAAAAACTGTTAGAAAGGAACCCAGAGCAAAAAAGTCCAAGGTGTTAGTCCCAGAGGCCCAGGTCCACTTGAGGAAGCTCCCCAAAAAATGCAGCAAAACTGAGTCTTCAGGCAGCACCTCCCAGTTTGTCAGGCTATGAAGGGTCAGGTCTGGATAACGGCCACGTTCTGCAGCTCCACATCCGTTCAGGGATAAATTTGGCTCTTCATCAGGGCTGACAATTAGGCCGTACAGTTAATATTTTTACAGCTGTTTTATTAATAACACATACAGAGCATCCAGCCAGGATTTGTTGGAGACACCTCAGGAAAATGAATGATGTAAATAACAGATGGATGCAGAATATTCTTACAAACAGCCATAAAGATATTCCCATCTTGTTTAGAAGGAATCTAAATAGACAGATTGTCGATAAACAGGCAAACCAAGAAGAGGAGAGGGTGGGAATGGGAACTGAAAAGCCCCAAAGGTGCCTGGGAAGCCCGTGGAGGGCTCAGGGTCCCAGCGCCTGCAGGCATGTGGATGTGGCCAGTCATAGCACTTGAAGCATTTTTACTGCCCAAGCACTCCAAGCACTTTGTTTAGCTGAGTTTTACACCATGTTTTTACCAGGTGGAGCAGGGCCTGATACCCCAAGGACATCCCCAGCTCCACGGGTGCCCAGGTCTGTGTGTCCCTGCGCACTGGTGACCCATCGGCACAGCACAACCCCACCCCAGCGGCTGGGCTGGGCTGGCTTTCAAAGCCCCCATCGGTGGGGGGGCTTCCTCAGCACAGAAATGTGGCCAGCGGGCAGAAATTAAGGCTGTGCAGTCCCTGAGCATCTCCATACCCAGCCAGCCTGGGTGGGATCGTCACACCCGCATCTCCCCAGCCTGGCAATGGTTATAACGAGGGTAATTTCAACATCCTTGCAGCGCTTTTGCCTTTAAACCTTAACTCCACTGCTGTGTGCCGTTACTTCTCCGCATCTCCTTGAATTTTTGGATGGGGCGATAAGGGAGCTGGGGGTGGTGGATGTAATGTAATGCAGTGAAGCTTTTGGAGGTGCCTCACCAGAGGCTGTCACAGGCAATGCCCAGATGAAGGGTGTCTTCTTCCAAGGAACAAGGGAAGAGAAAATGGCCTCAAGCAGTGCCAGGGGAAGTTTGGGTTGGATATTAGGAAAAATGTTTTCACCAAAAGGGCTGTGAAGGTCTGTCCCAGGCTGCCCAGGGCAGTGGTGGAGACCCCCTGATCCCTGGAGGGGTTTCCGAGCCCCATGTGGATCTGTGGTGCTGAGGATCGTGGGTCAGTGGTGCCCTGGCAGTGCTGGGGGCTGGACTCAATGATCTGAAAGGTCTCTGCCAACCAAACCAATTCTATGACTCCATAGCATTTACCCTGTCACATTTACAGGCATGTTCCCTCACCTCATTTTCTTTCAGGAGGGAGGTCTTCCCCTCCTCTGCCCATCCTCTCTCGCTGTAGCTCTCCTGAGCCCTGGGGGGCAGCCTGGGGTGCAGGGATGCGGCGGAGCATCGCTCCTCTGCCGCAAGGCCCGGCAGCAGCGCCTGCTGCCTTCTGTTTTCTCACAGGTCTTTGCAAGGCAGAGCGTTTTCTCAGAGCCGCAGCCTCTGGAGCCCTGGGATTAGATGAGAATTTCCGCTCTTATCTCTGGCTAGAGGAAGTTTCCAGCCCTTGGCTTGCAAGGAGAGGCTGGAAAGCATTCCTCTCTGTCCTCAGCAACAGGTAAACAACCGCTGCATGAGCTCAGCGCTGAAAAATACTGCTCGCAGTTTGGGAAAAAGATCCAGAGCAAGCCAGTGCCAAAATAACTGGGGAAGGTGGAGGGGGCTGGGGCTGGCTGGGCTGGCTGGGCTGGCTGGGCTGCAGCCCAGCAGAGCAGCACAGGCCTGGGGAGCCGGGCTCGCTGCGTCCCCCTGTGTGCACGATATGCAGGGAGAAGTTAAATATCAGCAGTGTCTTGTTTACCGAGCGTATTATCACTGCTGTTAAGAGCTGGAATAGACGAGGGAGAGCTTTTGGTTTGCCATATTAACTTAACCCAGTGTCTTGACATGAGACTAAATATTTGTCATTCCTTTGCTTTAAATATTTGTGCTGATAAACGCCCTTAAGTGGGCTGGTTCTCCCCTCTGGGAGGGAGCAGAAATCAGGTGTCTCCCAGGTTCCCACCAACGGCTGCCAAGCTGGAGAATCAGAAGAACCTCGAGCTTGAGGTTACACACGCGGGTCTGCAGCTGCTGTGAGATCTGGAGGCTGCCTAAGTGAAGGAATTAATAATAATGTAGGGGATTTTTCTGACTCCCAGCTAGGTTACAGACATCTGAGTCCAAATCTGAAAGGCTGCCATCAGTTGCTCTGAAGTGAATGTCGGTGTCGTCCACCAAAAGCTGTGCCAGCAGCTGGGGAGCCAGGTTGTGCTCTGGGGCTTTATATTGGTGATTTAAATGAAAAGTGGGAATATACCCCTCTCGGTATCCTGCTCTCTCTGGTGCCCACAGCACCACGAAAACCACAGTAATAGCTGCCTGACCCAAAACCTAAGAGAGAAAGAGAGAGGAGCATGACAGATGAGGAAGGGCACCCTCGTGTATCATATATGTCACAGGTGTCATCTGTCTTATATAAATGCTGATCTTGGAGCTCTGATAGTACCGTGATTCGAAATGGCTGGGATATTAAACAGCACCACAAGCATTAGGTGGGGATCTCAACAGAGCTGCTCTGCCAGCCCTGTGCCCCGCACCGCTGAGCTTCTGCACTACAGCAGCTTACATAATATTGTCAAGCTTGGCAATAATTACACCAAATCTTTATAAATATAGAACTATCTAGAGCATGTCTGCCCAGGAAAGGCTGAGAGCCCTGGGGCTGTTGAGCTGGAGAAGAGCAGCCTGAGAGGGGAGCTGAGCAATGCTGAGCA
>JANIJG010007124.1:12899-32164 GCA_024611175.1 Megaceryle torquata
TGTGTTTTGCGGGGAAAGGGGCTGTTTACTTAACAGATGTGAAGGAGGCAATGGCACAGCAGCCTGCTCGCTGGGAGTTCAGATGTGACACGGGGCCTGGTTTGAGGCGAGGTTGTGACAAGCGCCTTCACAGCTCGCTCCCTGGCAGCAGCGACGCAGAGGCTCTGCCTCAGCTCAGCCTGGGGATGTCAGTCCCCGCCGAAGCCGTCACCGGGCAGGGAGAACTGGCAGCTCCCGGGGGCTGAAACGGGGTCCTGGGCCGTGAACAGGAGACCGCAACAACCGCCAAGGGTCTGGGGAGAGACCGGGACTCTCCTGCAGAGCGGGGAGGCGTTTGGCTCGTAGCTCCCTACCGCGCATGCGCGCCGGGCCCCGGCTGCACCGCCTTCCCGCCGCCGGTAGCTGGCGTTCTCCTTCTTCTCTCGCCCCATCCCAGCACGCGGCTGCGGCCTCGGCCCGGCTCCCGGCGGGACGCGGTTGTACCCGCAGCCGCAGATGCGAGGGAGGGTTTTTCTCTTTCCTTCTGGTGCTGAGCGGAGCTGCCTCCGCCTCGCTGCCTTCCAGGATGTGGAAGATGGTGCCCGCCGCGGGAAAAGGTGAGGGAGCGCCAGGCCCCGCCCCTGCCCGGGCTTGGGCTTGGGCTTGGGTGGACTGGGCCCGGGCACCGCGAGCCGGCGGCCATCCCGCGGCCCAGCCTGTCTCTCTGTGCGCGGGGCCCCGCTGCCGGAATCTGCGGCCTCGGCCGTGACCCACGGAAGCCGAGGTGTGCTGGCGCCAGGAGCCGGCGCTGCGGCTTTCACGGGGTCTCCAGGCGGCCTTTCCTGTCCGTGCTCTCCGGGCAAAGCTGCTTTGGTCCGGTGTGGAAGTCCCCCTGATTCCGGGCATTCGTCTGCGGCTGAGCCTCTCTTTTTCCCTTGAGCGCTGCAGACCGTAGCTCCTGGTGAATCTAACAGACAGGGCTTTTCGCTTTGGGAACCCACTCGGGATGTCTTCAGGTGCTGCTGCAGCCAGTGAAGCAGGTCACGGAGTGCTGCTTTAAAATACCTGAAGGGTTCAGCTTCAGGCACAAGTCAACATCAAGAGTCTCTCCTGTCAGAAAAGATGCCTAAATATTATAGGACCAAATGCTGACATCGTGTTTTTTCTTGGATTTGGGATTTCAAAGCTGAATTGCCCCTGTACCTTTCTTCATCAGGTTCCTTATCCGTAGGAGCTTTGATATATTGCTAACTTTGATAGTATCATATAAAATACAAATACCTTCTTGACTTAAATGCTTTGTCCTTTATATAACGAGCAGTCCTATCACAACTGCTTCTGCTCATTATTTCCTAATTCATTGGGAGTGAATCTTGAATGTTTGGTTTATCTTCTAGTGGCAACAATACCTAATCTTATCGGAATGAGCTAAGTTACCTCTTACTGCCTGGAAAACTCTCCAGCAAGAGACAAAACACTGGTATTGTTGTTGTATTCAGTATGATAATTCCTGTACAGTTCATATTTGGGAAGTTATTTGTCCAGGGGTGATAGCTAGAATTTAATCTGTAGTTATGAATTCATTTTCATCAGGAAACATTCCTGGTTCTGTTGACCAACAGTTAATATGCATGTCTTGAATGTAGTCAAGCAATGCACAGAAAAGTCACCGTGTGATCTAGATGATGGATACCAAGAATAAGCTAAAGCATGGGCCAGACAGTGAACTTATTATCAGTTAGATTTACATTGTAGACCTTCTTACATTCATCAGGACGAAACTTTTCTCTGAAACTCTTATTAAGTTATTTAAATAAATCATGTAACCTGTAAAAAAACCCCAAACAACAACAAAAAAAACCCCAACATGTAAAAAATTCTGCACCCTTAAAACTTGTGATTTAGAAACCCTATCTTAGATCATAACTTTTTTTCTCTTTATATATAATTAATCTTCAAGAAGTATTATAAAGTTAGGAAGTAAAGTATTAGTAAAAATATTTGTCCCTGAAAAAAGTGTGTTGCCATTTTTGTAACTGCTTATATCCTTTTATAACGGACAAAGCAAGGGAGAAGGGAAGAAAGAAATTGTGGCTATAAATTAAATGCATGATTCTAGTCAGCCTAATAAGTGATGCATGACAAAAGTTGAGTTTCAGATATCCTACGAACTTCTGAATGGTTCCTAAGTACTTTAGGTGGGTGTTTTAGAGTTATTTTGTAAAATGACTTGGGGTTTTTTTTGCCTCATTTATTTTCAGGAGAGCCCTATCGGCTTTTAAGTGGTACAGAATATGCTGTTGGACGCAAAAACTGTGCAATTTTAATTCAGGATGATCAGTCCATCAGTCGAAGCCATGCAGTTCTGACAGTAAGTCGTCCTGAAACAGCCCCTGTAAGTAGCCAGCGTTTTCCTGCATTATTGATACTCTGTTTGGACACTTCAGTCTGCTGTGACCATGTATGCCCTCAGTGGTGTTTTATGTTTGGAGTAGAGCCACTGATCATGTCTTTTCTTAATCTTGGTACTTTTTTCCCTCAGGGTTGCTTGCCTGTGTTGAAAAATGTATCTGTATAATTCTACTGATCAAAGTTCCTTTTTATCCCAGTGTGAAATTCCCTAGTAGTTTGTGTTAAAATAATTATATCAGGAAAATGATGCAATTTATTTCACTATATAGACAAGTTCAGTTGTCTTGCTGCAGGTTTGATTAGTGTTTCATTCCACATCATGACTTCTGTATTTGTTTAGGGGACTGAAACAAAAAATATCCCAAGGAGAATTAACAAACAGCAATTTACTGTCACACATTGCAGTGTTCATGGACATGTTGAAGCCAGTCAACAGGAATTTCATCTGTGTAACACTATATAGAATTTGGAATGAAATACGTAGCATTTATTTGTTCTTTTAGTAGTACAAATAGTGTGTAACCACAGAGAAAATGTTATAAAAACAGGCTGAAAGTGTTGTCATTGGATTGTGAACCAATGGGAAATTGGACAATGTCTAAACTCTTCTCAAGACATTCAGGTGTCACCGTGCCCTGCAGCCTGTGGAAGACTAGCCAGTGCTTGTGGAGGCAAGTGAGGGGGAAGTGCCTTGGGCACCTATGCCTGGGCTGAATGGTAGGTAAAAGCATCAATAATAAATCTCAGAACCTTGCTAAATCACACTAGCAGAGGCTTTGGGCCAGTGAATAGGCTGTGGGCCCTGCACAGCCTCCACAGAAGATGAAGTGTAAGAAGCACAAAGGTTCTGAAGATAAAAATAGGTATGTCTTCTCATCCCTTCACAGGGAAAGGCAGAAGATAAATAATTTATACGCAGCCAGCATCACTGTCAGAACCAAGTCTTTATTTACCATGGTATTTATGGGCTTTTTCTTATTTGTCTACTGCTTTGATCCATAATAATCGTAACCTTTTTCTGACAAAACTGTCATATTCTGACAAACTACAATGTCTTACATATGTTTATTTTCAGAGCCACTCTCTCTCAGTCCCTGTATTAACAGTAACAGATACATCCAAGTATGGTACCTTTGTTAATGGATCAAAACTCAACGGTACTTCAGTGTCTTTGCAGTCTGGTGACAGAATCAACTTTGGGGTCTTTGAGAGCAAGTTTAGGTAAGTGCTTTGATTATAAAATATCAAGCAGACAATTGCAGGTTTTGAAAAGAGTATTTTTGCAAGTTGTACAACTTGGCAAGCGCTACAGCGATGATGAGTTTTTAGAAAGCAAAGGAGATGAGTAATATTTTGCCTGTGTTTCGTACCTGCTTCTGCAATAGTTTTCCATTACATATTTTTATAGTACAATTTATTTTGATCCTAAGAAATGAAAATTGTACTTGGTAAAAGTAAAGGGTTAGCATTTTTAGGAGATGTATTGTGTATGGTGAGTGTTTTCAGGCTCCCTTAGGCAAAGAACAAAACGCTAAACCATAAATGGTTCTAAAGAAGGGAGAAAGATTTAGGGGAGGGACAGAGCTTGTCTGAGCCCTTGTTAGCTGTGGATAACGTAACAAGAAAAGAACTGAGATAGCTGGGGGATGCTTTGTGCAGCACAAGCCATCGAGTGCTTGTTGCTGGGATGTGTGCCTGCCTTCTCTATAGTGAACCCAGCTTGCTAATTTTTCAAATTAAACAAGCTGATCAGTGCTATCTGTTTGAATATATGAAGCACTCTTTGAATTAAAGTGGCAGGTAATTAGATCAAATTCTAATGACCATTAAAATCAACGTTAAAACAACTACAAGTTGGCTTTGTTCCTTACAATTTGAGTGTTTGTCACTGATGCTGGTATTATTTGATGGAAAAAGCAGCATTCTCCTCCACTTAGTATACTAAATTATTTTTGTATTTTAGATAAACATACCTGAAACATGGTACAGGAATTGTGCTGTGAGACCAGATGCATTGTGACTCTTGTACCAGAAAGATTATTTAAATGTCTTTCTGCTTTGTAGACTAAAACAAGTCATGGAATTTGATACACTGTAATTCCATATGGAAGATATATAAATAGGCTTATATGGCAGCATCAGGAAAAAAGTTACTTGAACTTAAATTCTACAACACTTACAGATTTTTTTAAATGCTCATCTGTTCATGGGCTGTTCTGTTGAGCATACTTGTGCCTTTAGAAGCACTTGCTCAGTTTCTTCTGACATTCCCTGACCTTGCAGTATTCTTGAAGCACCAATTCTATGTGATTTTTCTGAAAGACCCAAAGGTCCTTAGAAATATTTTGGACCTCAGGAAAAAAAGGTTCTATTTTTTCTGAATTAAAATCAGCATTTACTTTCTTCAGGAAATCTTTGATCTGGGTAATAGTTATGGGGTGGGTTTTTTTTTTTTGTTGGTTGGTTGGTTTAGTTGGTTCTCCCCACCTAGATTTCCCTGAGACCCAAACGTGATTAAGTCAGCTCTATTCTTCATAATGTTTGGCTGAAATAACTAAAACAGTTCTCTTTTACCTGTTCTTTTCAGAGTAGAGTATGAACCTTTGGTTGTCTGCTCCTCATGTTTAGATGTTGCTCAGAAAACTGCTTTAAATAAAGCCATCCAGCAGCTTGGAGGTCTTGTAGTGAATGAGTGGACAAGAGAGTGTACTCATCTTGTAATGGTGTCAATAAAAGTTACTGTTAAGGTAAGTCTGTGTATTGATGGCATTACTTTGCAGTGTTCCCACAACTGGAAGTGAAGTTTTAGACCTGTTGAAGATTTTCCTCTTGAAAGCTATGAAGTCACCTCTTCCTTTTCCAGATTTAGGGTTGTATGTTGATGGGAGGCTGGAGGGGAAGAAGATGGAAAAAAGCCAGTTCTGAAGACTGTTACTGATTTTTCATCAGTTGCCTTGTACATTTTCATAACTTTGGTCAAGACAGCAATTAAAAATTAGACTGTTAGAAGGAAAACCATCCTGGTTTTCAGTAGCAAAATTTTGTATTGTTCTGTTTGTTTGTGTGATGTTTTCCACATCTAAGATCTTAAAAAGCCAGTGTCAGTTGAACCACATTCCAGCTGAACTTTTTTTTCCATACAGTAAATCTATATTTTTCTGGTTTTGCAGACTATATGTGCTTTGATTTGTGGTCGACCAATCATAAAGCCAGAGTTTTTTGTTGAATTAATCAAAGCTATTCAGTCCAGGCAACAGTTGCCAAATCATGAAAGGTAAGTATCATGTTTTCAGTGTCACAGAATTAAATTTATGGGAGTTAGGTTATCAAATAACTACACATTTATCTGATTGTATTTGACAGAATATGTGATCTACAGTGATGTTATTTGTGGAAGAATGCTTAGAATTACACACATTTTAATGAGAGCAAGAAAATTGCCTGAATATTCTTGGAGTTCTAAAATAAGCTCTTAGAACTGACTTGTGACAAACCTTAGAAAGGCTTTCTTGATGTGTTGGAAACAACTTCTAAAAACTTGGGAGTTGATGCATTGAAATAAAGAAAATTATACTTTTATGACATAAATACCATCAAACTTATTTCATTATGTAGACTTATTTTTCCAGTACAAAATGAGTTACTGAGTTTATTGGTCAGAACAGAATTAGCCTGATCATTGAATTTTCTGAAATAGCAGAGGTTTTTATAATTATCTGTGAGAAGAAGTGAGCCTGATGTGCATATATGAGCATAATGTTCAGTGTTTGCACGATTAAATTAACTTGAAAAGGGTATTCTTACTTTGGAATAAATAAGTACCTCAGAACAGTCCTTTTGGTTGTTTTCTCCATGTAGAGAAGTGTAAAATAATCCTGTGTGAGAATTTAATCTGAGCCTGTATTGCTACTATTTTTACCTTGAAAAAGCAGATAGTTGTGTTTTGAGTGTTGGGGTTTTTTTTTAATGCATGAGCACATGATTTGTGCAGGTGGGAAAATTCTTCCATCGTTTAATTTTAAAAGGTAAACTGCATGGGGATTTGTGGTTTATTTTGTTTTTATTGCTTCTATTCTTTGCATGCTTTGGAAAAGACTATAAAATGAAACACATAACAAATGGAAACTGCAAGAGGACTTGGCATTTAAAAAACAACCCGTTGAACTTTTATTGTCAGTTAATGGGGAGAAAAATCAGTGAAATTACTTTCAGTGCATTCAAGACATTGTGATTTTTCTGGATGTATTGTTTTAACCAGATAGGTGTTGGACACCAGACATTTGAGTTGGCAGGGGGGAAGTGATGAAGAAGAATATAAATCCCTGTTGTTTTTACATATGTATGGATGTACATAGACATGTGATAGGACGTAGCAATTTAATTCCTTTAGTGAGTCTGATGAGAGCTATTGAAAGAATAGTTTGAAGAACTGGGGCTGGGGGGGGTTGGGAAGGCAGCTAAACAAACCTCAGGGGTGTGCATGTGGTAATGGAAGTGAAGCTGCGGAGGATTCACAATAATCTGCACTTGCCACGTGGTAAAATGTATTTCACAGAGTGTGACGTTATCTTGTTAGAACAATACAGGTGCCAATCTGGAGTACTTGCTACCAAGTACTCTTCAGCTTCTAGATGCTGTTTTACATTTGTAGGGGTTTAGGTAATATGTCAAATCAGTCATCTGTGAGTGGCTTAAAACACATTTGGTCTTCAGTTTCAGAAAAAAGGAGGACTCTTCATGAATTGGACCTTTCCCTCTACCTTTTTTTATAAGGATGTGAGAGAACTAAACAAACTATTTAGATTCCCCCCTGAAATATTTGGCATAAGGCTTTCTGTTAGATTCTTCGTGTGTTGTTTTTTTGTTTGGTTTTTTTTTAATACAGGTAGAACAAGCCACCAAAAGCTAGCAATTGGTTGTGCAGTCTGAAATCCACTTGGTCTAATGTTACCTGGCTGTAAGGCTGCAGTTACAGTGTCGAGCAAACAGTGGCTTGTTCTCTTTAAACCAGGGTGTCTGATGTCCATTCCTTTAATGTAAAAGTAATGTATAATTGAGCTGTTAAGTGCTCCCTAAAAGAGATGGGTATGTTTCTCTTCCTTAAATATTTTGCCAACTGCTCTCAGAGGAATTGAGCTGACTAAATGTTGGTGACACCAGCAGTATGTCCATGATGCAGCTTTCAACGAGAGTTCTGCATCAAGCTAAATGAGACAGCTTGTGTAATAGGCAGATCTATATTTAAAGTATTGTAAAGATGTGACATTTTTTGTAGGAAGATATTAAAAATTTAGCAGCTGTTTGCATTCAATTTCCAAAAATACTTTTAACTTTCCCAGGGAATCTTTGGACTGTGCACTGTAGTTAGAGCTGGCCTGAGCTGGTACCTCCACAAGATGCTAACCAACTTGGGGCAATTCTAGTTTGGATATGAAATGAGAGGTGTATTGATGTGGTAATACAGGGTGACACTGTTAATTAAATCCCCCCAAAATGTTAGGGAAAGAAAATCCTAAAGTTCAGGAAAAAGAAAAAACAACAAACTTCTTTTTGTTTGTACTAAGACTTCATGCAAGAATTGCAACCCCCCTGTTCACGTGCGAGTGTGGTGCTTTCACTTGAGGCTTTTTATGGTGGGGTATTACCCCAGTAATCTCTGATAACCTATGCAAGGAAAAACAGTAACTGAAGATTTCACTGCTGTAAAAATGCAGCCTGTATGCAGTAACATTTTTTTATTACAGCAATACAGTGTAAATAGTGCAGAGCCTTGAAAAAGTAGGAAAGTAAGTGAGCCTTTGGCAGCAGCTCATAAAGAAACAAAATCTATTTATTGAAAGATTCAAGACTGTAGAGGGTTTTTTCTGGATAATGGTGTTACTGCTCAAAGCTTACAGGGAGAGGTCAAGGAGCACTTCAGGATCCTAAGGTGGAAGAGAACTATGTTGCCTCTTGAGCTTAGGTCAGCAATGAGTAAGAGTTTCAAAGGAAAACCAAGGATTTATTTAAGGAGGAAATGATCTGTTGAAGTTTCCTGCTGAAATTAAAAAAAAAAAGGTTTGAAATCTATTTATAGAGAAACTATAGTAGAGTTCCAGAGCAATTGAAACTGCTGTTTCTCCCTTTTTACTCATCCTTTGGTCTTTAAATACAGGGGACAAAGTCACTTTTGTCTTAAGTGAATAACTGTCTTTACAGGACTCAGTAACAGAAGAAATACATTCCTGAAAGTGTTGTCCTCTTAGCTACTGCACTACAAAGTCTTGATCTTTGTTTAGAGCCTCCAATATCTCAACATCTATTTCTTAATCTCTTGAAAAATTATTTATAGAAATAGTTTTAATAGAGCATTTTAACTTCATAGAATATTTTCACTTAAGAGCTTTACTCTAAACCAGAAAGGACTATGATTCAATACCAATAGGTAAATCTGAATCTTTTAACTTTAATTGTCTGTTCTTGCAGCTTTTATCCTCCAGTTGATGAGCCTTCCATTGGCACTGGAAATCTGGATCTATCTGAGCGGCATGAAAGGAAAAAAGTATTCAGTGGAAAAACTTTTGTATTTCTAACTGCCAAACAGGTATTCAGGTTTTACATTACAAAAATGTTGCAGGGGTAGCTAAGCACAGGTTCTGTTCTCTGTGAATTCACATTCATTATGGATTCATCAGAAAAGAAGCATTTCTGTGTATTTATCTTACAACACAGTGGTCCAAGCAAGATGAAATATGGGGGGACAAATGAACACATCACATCTGCAGTAGTGCATCAGTGATAAGCATTATGCTGATAGTTCACTGTACCTTTTCCCTTTTTTTTCTTTTTTACTTTTGTTTGTTTGTTTGTTTCAAATTTGCATTCTCTTTTTAGCACAAGAAACTGGCTCCAGCAATTGTTCTTGGAGGAGGGGAAGCAAAGTTGATGACAGAAGGAAGAAAAGAAACATCTTTCCTAGTTTCTCCTGAAGTTTGTGTTGTTGATGTGGGGTTGACAGACTCTCAGATCCCAGGATCTGACTCCATGAGAAACTGGACCAATTCCGTTCTGACTGTCTTGCAGAGGTGTGACATTGTTCCCTTGTGCAGTGGTAGGGTAATTCTGGTATTTCTGCAGAGATTAAGCCATGGTGTTTTCACACATACTTAAGCAGTAGGATGCTTATTGAGAGGGTATTTTCTTCATTGCTTAAGTATTTAGCATAGTAACTAAAAATTCTTGAGGCAGGAGAGAAAGACCTTGGCAGTTCTGTGAGAATTTGATGGAGCTTTTGTTTGTTGTTTCAGCTGTTTGGTTTGGTTTGTTGTTTGGCTTTTTTGTGTGTGTTTTGTTTTGTTTTGTTTTTCTTTAGGATCTGTAATATAGAAAAGGGGGGTGTGTGTACTTGACTAACTTGTAAGAAATGCTCAAATCTTTCAAGTCACTTTTCCATTCATGCACAGCATTGAATCAGAGGTAGAGCACAGTTGGTCAAATGCCCAGAAATCAGGAAGGGAGAGGTGCCTTGGCCACATTACTGGGACTAGACAGTGGCTCCAGCAGCAGGAAATATGGAGTTTATATGTATAGGACATGGATATAATGATGGATAATTATGCTGACTTACTGTGTTATGAAAAATTGTAGTGTAGTGTAGGCTGATGTTTTATGAAAGGAGGAATGGAATATTTTGTACTTTGTCGTATCTGTACCTATTCATCTTTGAATCTCTATTGAGAAATGTTTCTTACCATCTTTAATTTATTTGTATATTAACAGCAAGGATCTCAGGGCCATTTCTGAGGCAGAAATTGGATTGGCAGTTATCTTCATGTCTACAGAAAAATACTGCAATCCTCAAAAGCAGCCTGGCAACAAAGGTAATTGGAAGAAGGGTAGTGATAAGTTAAGAGCACCAAAGAGGCAACATTTCTTTTTGATACAGGGGCATCAACTGCTAATGTTCAAGTTCTCTTGTTTTGCAAAGCCACTAAAATAGGATGAGACTGTACGAAGAATGTATAGAAGTCTGAAGAGGTAATTAGCTTTTTTTAATGGTCTTGCAATAAACTTCAATGAAAATTACATGGCTCTTAGGTGTAAAGAAAGAAGTTGCAGATCTAAAATTACTGTAAAAGGCAGGTTTATAATATGTCGATCTTTAAAGGAAAGGTACTTTAATCTTTTGAATTTCACATTTTTAGTTGCCAATGAACCAATATGTACGTGGTAATCTGAATTCCCTCCTATTCTATCTTTTATGGAAAGACTGGAGCGATAGGAGTGTGAGGGAGGTAAAAGATGGTTGTTAGAAATTGAGAGAATGAGGACAGAATTAATTTGTAAAGCTTTCCTTCCCCCCCCCCCCCTTTTTGGTTGGTGTTGGTTTTTTTTTTCTCTTTTTTTTTTTTTTTTTTTTTTTTTTTTTTTTTTTTTTTTTTTTGGCTCTTCACAAAAAGGCCTTTGTTCAGGAAAATGTAATTGCCCCCACCCAGTAAGAAGTGAAAACAACAAGATGTGATTGCCACACTTGCTAAAGTAATAGTTTGGAAGTGGATGTTCAAGTCTCAACTTGAATCTTGTCTTTGCTAATGAAGTGGTAATAAAAATCTTTGAGACATAGAAAGAGGTTTTGTCTAATTCTCTTTGCATGCCTCTTCTGAAATCGTTAGTCTGTATTTTGTTTCTATAAAGTTGTCAGTTATATGCTTTTTGGTTGTAGCCTCTTCTACAAAGCTTTTTATTAGCTAGCAAATCCTAGATGATTTTTTTTTCTTTTTTCTTTTTTTAAGTCAAACAAACTGGAGAGAAAGATATACAGCTCTCAAAAATACTTCAGTTGACTGGTATTCTTGTAAGCATAATTTGTATATGATCTGCTGTCTACCCACTTAGTTTAGTAAACAATACAGAAAAAATTCATTCTCAGATAAAATTTTAAGATAGTGGCCCTGCAGACTTAATAAATCAGACATGTCAATTCTTGTTTCCAGTCTGAATGATTCAACTGGATAAAAAACAAGTTGTCTGACTGAATTGTGTAAATGGACTGGCTTTTCTAGGTAGCTGTGTTTAGTTTATTTGCTAAGAAGGAACAAATGCCATTCTTTAGGAGTTACAGAAAATTCCCATATATATGTTGCAAGTCAAAGGGGCTGTAAACAAGACTTCTTCCTCTGGTTTTGTCTCAGAACAAGAAATAGCAATGTATTTAAGATGTAGCTGCTCAAGGAAGAGACCTTCTTGTGTCTGTAGATTATTCTTCTCTAGGTTACAGTGGTAGGAAAAAAATAAAGTTTAAATGCATAAAGAATGAATTAACTGAAAGGACAATACTGTCATCATCATCCCAGCCAGAACGAGATAAAGGAAAAATGTAAAGGGCTGAGAGGTGACTAGTGATTTAAAAAGATGTCTCATTGTGTGTCTAGACACATGTTAAAACAATAAATGTATCCTTTGGCTGGGAGAAGACATAAGTATATGAACACAAGAACAAGTGAAAGGGCAGACAATATAAAAGACGTTGTCTGTGTTCTTCTTTCTCTTTTACAGATAAATAATATTAATTACTAAGAGGGAAGCAAATACTGTTTTAAGGCAATCCCCTTACTATGGGGATTATGAGAAACTGTCTGTAGGAGATGGAGATACTTATTCTAATGGGTTTTTTTGGTCATCACATGTTAGAGACCATCATAAAGCAGAAAATGTAAGGAATTATGTGCTCTGACGGTCATTAATTACATTATGTCCATATTAATAATATTAAATGATTTCCCCTCATGCTTCATTCTTATTTAAGCAAAGTTACATTACTTAATTCTGTGGAATATTTAAAACTGCATCCCAGAATATAGTCCTTCAAAACTGTTTCAGGGGTTGTTTTAATCTATAAATCTTAATTTTTTGATTAAAATTGCTTCAAAACCATTTGACAAAAAAATCTCACCTGCTCAGTTACTGATGTATGATAACACAGATTTGATATTAATCATTTAACTCTTCTCCTGTGTTCAACTTACAGCTGTAACTCAAAGTACTCCTGCAGCAGCTGCTGTAGGGCGAGCCATCTCTCAGAGTTTGGCTGTGGATGAAACCATAATGCCAACTGCAGAAGACAGCACAGTATATGTACCTGATACAGAGATAGAAGAGCAGACATGGTAAAGTATTCATGGAAATGGTTTCTAAGCTAATACTTGCAAATAAATCATCCTCTCGTGGCACAGGAACTGTATCATTGCTGTGGACAAAGCTACACAGCGCTTGGCACTTAGTAAATTGCTGTCACTTGTCTGCAGTGAGATAATTTCTGCTTTTGAGTGGCAGATAACAAACCATCACATGGGACTCTTTCAGATACAAATGTAGAAGCTGCGTATTTGATTTGACTGTCTTAACTCTGACAAGTTTTCAAGACCAGTTCACAATTATAAAAGTGGATTTTACAATTTGTTTTTAGCTCACCTACATTGCTTAATGTTTATGTATGTTCAAAGTCCAGCTAGAGCTTTTTTAAACAGTGCTGTTCTACAGTGTATCTCTGGGGTAACTTCTTGTGTTCAATATTTTTTTTCCCCCTCTAATGTAGTATGGAGATAGAGAATACTCCCCAGATGGACAGACGAGGGAAAATGTCTCTCCAGCGTGTAACCGCTGCAAAGAAAAACCTTGGCACGTGTGACAGTGTAAATGCAGGACCATCAATACCTAGAGTGAGCACAACTTCTGGGTTTAGTCAAAAAAGTCATCCTGTCTCACCATCTAAAAGTTCAGAAGCTGGTAAACCTAATGAGTGTGCTTCACGTCACCAGTCTAACTCCATTACAAATTACTTCCAAGTAGCTAGAAAAAGGTATGTTGCCAGGTTTGTCACCTAACTTCCCTTACTGTTACGTTGGTGCTGTTGCTGGAAAATAATTTTAACTCAAGGGATGTACATTTAATTGAAAACATACTTAAAAAGGTAATTTTAAAATCAGCTTCATAGAACAGCAAGCTTTTCTTAAGGGGGCTTGCATTCAAATTTCATAATGCAGTCACTAAAAACCCCAGCAAGCTGTTAGGCTGCAGATGCAGCTGATTCATATTCAAAGATGCTTTTGCAGTTACTTTCTTTTTGTCATTACTTTCTGGCTAAGGGAAAGACCTGAAGAAGGAGGAGAAACATCTGTACCCAAACTAGCAAAACTGGAGGAAAGTCTGTCACCTGTTTCCAAGAGGACTGAACCCACAGCTACATCAGCGTGGAACAGGGAACCAGAACAGCAACAAAAGGAAAATAACATTCTGGAGTCAGAGCCAGATTTTCCATTAGAAGAAACAAATAAAAAGTGTATGAGGGCAAGTGGCAAGCTAGCAAATGACAAAACAGACCCTAAAACAACTTCTAGTGAAAAGCATGCACCAAACAAGAGAAAGGAGTTAGATGATTTTTCTGAAGATAGAGAAACACTAGAAACTGTGTTTGAGAGCATAGACCTTGACTGGGAAGATCAAATGGCAGATCATAACCGGGAAGCTCAAGGAAATGCACCCAAAAAAAGATGCCTGGAAGCCAAAGGAAGCTGGATTCAAGAAGTGAATGTAAAGCAGAGAGAGGAGAATAAAATATCGGTAAGTTGTATTCTTCTTGTGCAGTCTTGAAACTCACGGCTGTGTTAAAAGGATGCAGACAGCTCCTTTAGCAATGTGACTGCCTCCGTACAGGAAGTGGTTCTGTAAAGTTTGTTTAAACCTCTGAACTGAAAATTGACACGCTGTATCTGTTACATGTGAACATTGCAGTATTAAACTTTGAATGTTTTTTTTATTCTTCATGACATTGTTTCTTCATCGATTGAAAACAGCTTCCTTATCCTAGTGATGAAATGTCCTTTCTGCACACATGTGCTCTCACCATATGAAATTGAAAGTGCTACTTTTTATATTCAAAAGCTTTTACAGTATTTTCCAGAATCTGGCAGGACTTAAAGATTGTACACATGAACAAAACTTGCTACCAGTATAAGGTGGGGGGAGAACAGAAATAGTGTTATGTTTGTTTGGGGTTTTTTTCTTTTAATAAATAAAAAGCCCCAACAATTGTTCCAATGTACATGAAATCAGAAAAATTTAAAAGTACAGTTCAGTTTGTCTAAATACTTATATTGATTTGAAAGTGCTTATTCCACTGTAAAGAGCAGAAAACAATTTTGTCATTAAATTTGCATTTAATTTCAGTGTTACATTTTGAATAATTTTTAATCAAATAGAATGAAGAGGAACTTGGATCTGTTCTAACTCCAGAAATGAAAAGTGAGATCAAGCAAGAGTCACCAGCCTTGGTAAGAAACGAGTTAATTGTAAGTTTGAACGACAAACTTTGAGAAGCATTAAGAAAATGTATCAAGAGTTTTTGCTTTTAAGAACGTAGGATTTGTGGATCCTATTTCAGCGGAGAGGAGGTTCTGAAGATTAAAATAATCACCTGTAAATTTGAATAGTACAGTCTGACTCACTGGCTGTGAAAAGACAGAGAACACTGCTGTTCTTCCACATGCTTTTGTAACAGCATTTGGATGGATACTTTAGGTTTCTGTAGTTTTAATCTTCTAATGTGATTTTTATTAACCTTCATTGCAGGTAATACTTGTGCTGATGTTTTTGTTAGGTTACTGCTTAAAGAGCAAACAAGAGTGTAATCTCCTTGTCTTCTCTAAGGAGATCACGACTAGAATGGAAGAGAGGAGCCATTGAGAAAATAGATGTAACAGGCAGTGGTTAACAGTAAATAGCACGCTAACGTTGGAGGTGAGGTGAAGGAAGGAAGGAAGGATGGAAGAACTGCTGGGAATGGCAGTGAGACAGAGGAAAAGGAGATTAGGCTAAAATGAAACTGAAATGATGAAATTAGCCTGGGTAAGAGACAAGGAGAGTAGTAGTTTGTGAATATTAGCCAAATTGAAAAGGGAAAAAAATAACCTTACTGAACTTCTGAAATAAAATCCTAGTGAAATGAGGTACACTGACTTCATTGTTGTTACTGCAGTTCTTAATGATCATGTCACTTCATCAGCTGTAAGTATGAAAGAAATAAATTTATTCAGCTCTCAGCTCTGTTGGCAGTATATGAGGAGGCTGCAAAGTACATCCACCTTCTTGGCTTCTGGCACTGCTGCTGCTTCCCCTCACCATTTTGTAATCCTAACTTTTGTCTCGGCTATGCTCATGATAATCTTTCTCTAAAACTTATGCTGATAGATATGCTCTGTGTCTGGCTTATACACCCAAAGTGCTCCTTCCTTCTTCTTCCCACCTAAGAACCACAGTGAACTGCAAGACGACTCCAGGAATCTTCCTAGCAGACTTCTGTTGACCGAGTTTAGATCATTGGTTGTCAGCCATCCAAGACAGAACAGTCAGTTTACTGGAGATACCAGCTACGGGGCAAAGAAAAATTTCAAACATTTCAGAAAGGTTAGTGTGTATTTGAAATGGTCACAAGGTGGCACTGTTTAAAAATGCTAAAAACTATTGCCTTAAAATTGTTGATTTTGAAAGTTGGTTTTGTTTCTTTAACAGTAGCTACAGAAGAAACAATTGAAATACCCTATTACTCTGTTAGCAAATATTTTGCCAGTTGGCTGAAGAAGTCAGAGGCTGACAGGCTTACCTCACTCTAGATTATTTAGGTACTCTCTATTCCAAGCTGTTACTTGGAATAAGTCATTAAGTGATGCCTACCATAACTTCTGGTTGTAGCTCCAAAAGCTACCAAAGAAAAAAACCCCCACCAAAACTAAGGTCTTCAAAGACCTACATATAAAGAGTACACTGATGCAGAATTTTGCATTTTATATAATAGATCTTGGATTTCTAAATGGAACTAAATCAAGTATCTTTCAAAAGTAAGATTATTTCTTGCTTGGGGCATATTAAGAATAAAACAAAAATTAAAATATATCTAATAAAAGATTATTAGAAATGCATTTCAGTAAAATATTGTGTGGACAGTGCAATTCACATAATGTAACTGCCAGCTTGCTGCGAGTACACTCTCATTTTTCAATAACACTTGAAATTTCTGATAGTATTTTCTTTTCCACTTTTTTGTAGTAGGTGCTTAATCGTTCTGATGATAAAATAGAAGTTATCAGTAAAAATAAGTTTATTTTGTTTTCAGACTCCCATTTAATGTCAGCTGACAAGTTACATATGCTAAAGAAATCTTTTTTTGGTTCCCTTTGGTAAAAGGAGGGACTTTAATTGCTTTCTGTAACAATCTCTTAAATGGGATCTCTGAGTAAATGTATTTCAAGGAAGAGAGATTGACTTTCTTCTGTGACTTTCTGCAGGGGTTAATACAGACCTTGCACTCGTGGCACGCTTGCCTTGTATTGCAGTTGTAAGAGTTTGTTGTCTGACAGGTAGCATACCCAGGGGCAGGACAACTTCCATACATTATTGGAGGATCAGATTTGATTGCTCACCGTGCTAAAAAGAATTCAGAGCTAGAAGACTGGTTAAGGCAAGAAATGGAGGTAAGGAATTATTTCTTAGAAGATGATCAAACGAAAGCTTGACTTAAATAAGTGGTCCTACCAACCTGGGGTCATTAGTGAAATGCTTCAGATTTTAATTTTGAAATAAAACCTCAACCAGTTAGCTGTCTACACCTGCTCATAGGAACATGCACATTAGAAAAGTTACTGAAAGTCAGAGCTCAGTGGTAAGGCTCATCTTTTTGCTGATTATTTGAATCCGTTTTCCATGCAACATTCAATGAGAAATATTTATTTAAGGCAAAATCAATAAACTAAAGAGACTGATTTTACTTTATAGAATTATAGAAATGTCTGGGTTGGAAGGGACCTCCAGAGGTCATCCAGTACAACCCCCCTGCTGAGAGCAGGGACATCCTCAACTAGAGCAGGGTGCTCAGGGCTCTGTCAAGCCCCACCTTGAATGTCTCCAGGGATGAGGCCTCAACCACCTCCTTGGGCAACCTGTTCCAGTGCTCCACCACTCTGGTGGTAAAGAACTTCCTCCTTATTTCTAACCTAAAGCCTCTCCTTTCTAATTTAAACCCATCGCCCCTCATCCTTTCACTCCAGGCCTTTGCAAACAGGCCCTCTCCAGGGTTTTTGTCAGCTCCCTTCAGGCACTGGAAGGTGGCTGTTAGGTCTCCCCAGAGCCTTCTCTGCTCCAGGCTGAACAATCCCAGCTCCCTCAGCCTGTCCTCACAGGAGAAGGGCTCCAGCCCCCTGATCATCCTTGTGTCCCTCCTCTGGCCCTGCTCCATCAGGTCCATGTCCTTCCTGTGCTGAGGGCTCCAGAGCTGGACGCAGTATTTTTTTTTTTATTTGCTTAGTTTATTTTATAATATTAATTATTATTTGATAATAATCATGTATTTTATTTTTTTAATAAGCAAATTAAGCATTATGGAAACTTGTGACTTCCAAAAATATGGCAGGGAACTAAGGAAGAGCTTCTATAGGGTTAGCTGTTTGCAAACTTACAGTACAAATGACATTCTACTCTTGAACAGAAAATACCTCAGTAAAATTCCGTTGGCATTATACTGAAGAGATACAGTAAGAATAAATATCATATTTTTTCTGGTGCAAAAATCTTCATCTTTGTATGTAAAAGTTCTGAAAAATACTGTATTGTATCATAGCAAGTCTCTAGAGTTTTCATTTTCCAGTAGTTTGGGTTTTTTTTTAATTACTTGCTGCTTGGTCATATTCTGTTTCCACAACATGATTGACATCCAGTTACATCACCACTTTTTGATTATCTCTTTTTTTAATCTTTAGGTATAGATAAGACTATAAAATTCCCTTTATGCACTAATAATCAGATATAGAAATAGGGCTTTTTTTCAATGATGCTTAAAAAATGAAACATTTTTCTGATGAAAATTGATATTTTGCACCAATGAATCCATTCCGTTAGTTGGTAGCAACAACCAAACTCGAGTAGTGAAATAGATTATCTAATGTGAATATGCACTGGATGAAGTACTTAGAGGAGATTTACTTCCTCTGGAAAAACTGTACTAGTGCAGGAATATATTGTTGTTCTCTATTGTTCATTTGTTTTCTCCTTAACATCAAATATTGAATAAATGTGTTTTCTCAGGAACAGAGCCGACAAGCAAGAGAAGAATCACTTGCTGATGATCTCTTTAGGTAAGAGTTTTATGTTTGTACTTAAGTACATATTTTCTTGCATCACTTCTTTGTTTGGATGAATTCCAGTTTTGTAAAGGACTACTTGGACTATTCCTTGTATGGAATATACCCAAAAAGATTCAATGCCTTCTCTCCAGATTTTTTTTTTTATGCCTTCAACTTTCAATCTCATTCAGACTTGCTTCAATTCTTTAGTGGGAACATTCTCAAATAAAAACATTGCTATTTCCTGGCTCATAGGCATGTGCTTGATTGTTCATAAAGTCTGGAAGAGACTCTGGGGTCAGGCTTTCCATTGTTAGTGTTTGCTGGAGCCTGATGAAGTGTTTTGATCTTACACTCGAAGTCAATCATCTGAACTGTGGTGAAAAAGTGATGGGGTCTGCCACTTCATTCTGGCTACAGCCCTGACTCAAGGGAGCTAAAGCAACAGAATACTAGTTCTGGGATTGTCAGGACTGCTTGCTTTTAGTTTGCTTTGGTTTTTGTTGGTGGTTTTTGTTTGTTTGTTTGTTTGGTTGGTTGTTGTTTGTTTGGGGTTTTTTGTTTGTTTGGGTTTTTTTAGATTTTTTTTTTTGATGTTTTTTTTTTTATGGTTTTTTTTATGTTTTTTTTTTGATTGTTTTTTTTTGGTGGTTTTTTTTTTGTTGGGTTTTTTTTTTTTGGTTTTTTTTTTTATTGTTTTTTTTTTTTTGGGTTTTTTTTTTGTTG
>JANIJG010007124.1:32264-58103 GCA_024611175.1 Megaceryle torquata
TTTTGTGGTTGTTTTTTTTTTTGTTTGGTTTTTTTTTTGGATGTTTTTTTTTTTTATGGTTTTTTTTTTGATGGTTTTTTTTTTATGGGTTTTTTTTTTTTGATGGTTTTAATCTTTGAGGTAACAATTCCCAGAATTCAAAAAAGCAACTTTAAAAAACCCTTTAAGTAACTCCATCAGTATGACCCTTCTGTGTCTCCTGATTTTGAGACATTAAGCTGCTTTCAGAGCTGGTCACAATTCCAGATCTTGTATTTTCCTCCTCCCCTTTTTGTTTGTTTGTTTGTTTGTTTTCCTCTTTGTTTTGGTTTTGGTAGAAACTCCCTCAGTGCCCTAATATCCTGACAGTTTTCAGACTGTGGAGAGGAGGCATTTTTAGACCGATGATTCTGTGCTCTTGCCAGTGTAGTAGACTAATTATTTCTGTCCTAATCAGTGCTTACGTCACAGGAGTTTGAGATTTCTTTGGTAGGTCCAGGTTCACCCTGGCTATGGGCATTGCTTTGTGCCATAACTCATCACATTTGCCTCTAAAACAGTCTGTTTCAGCAGTATGCTTTCAGTAACCTTCACTTCAGTTGTCCACCACTTTCCCTAATCTCTCTTTTGATTAATTTGATTTCCTGTCCAGTGACTTTCAACTGTAATCCTAATTTAATGATTTATAGCCACTTTCTAATTAAAGACGAGTTCTAAGCCAAGTTTGCCACTTGATCCAGTGTTTACATCTGCAATTCAGCCTTTAAATATGTCAGTTATAAAGACATCTACAGAAATATGATGCAGCTTGATTACTGTGCTATTAATTGGTTAAATTATCTGGATTAATTTTAGCCTTTCAAAACACAGCAGGGGAAAGTTCAATAATTCACCTGCATTCAAGGTTAGAAAAGTTTTTACCTCAACTTCAGTTTATTTAGAATAGGTTTACTTATGGAAGTTTCCAAAGCCAAAAAAATATTAAACCACAGAATTTGATATACAATAATTTGTAACCTACTTCTGATTTTTTTCCTTAATCCTGGGGAAAGCTACTTGGCATAGTGCTGATAACAGCTGGGAAGATGGCATTTGAAGATGTCATTAGAAAGAGTCACGCAGTGCTCCAAGGGGAGGATGAGCTCGAAAGGAAAGCTGTGCCCTCAGCTGCTGCTGGGCCCATAGTGAGATCGAGGAGGGAGGGAGGGCATATCTCACTGTCTGCTAAGACCACAGCTAAATGGATTATGATCAGTAACAGCCCTTTGCATCCCTCACTCTTGTTGCCAGCGAGCTCTTCTGTTGCATATTCCCTCCCAGTAGTGGAATCTCTCTGGTCCTTTTTCCATTTCAAGCCCCAGGCACTGTACAGTTTCCTTTGATAATGTTGTTTGATTTCTTTCCCTTCTGGGAAACATCATCCAGGCTTCACTTAACATGGAAAATGGCTGGAGGTGAGGTGGGGGAGATTACATAAAAAGATGTCCCCAACTGTCAGTGTCCACATCCCCGCGGACAATCACAGACAGCATTGAAGCTGCTGATGTCCTGATGACAGGTTTCCATCCTCTATGATCCCCTTCTCCTATCTGCTTAGCTTTCCCCCCCATCCTCTCCCCACCTTTCCCTAAATACGATTTGATGTCCAGGATGTACCAGAGTGTCAGAACGGATGTGTTACAATGCTTTAGCAAGAAATTCAAAGAAAAGCTGTGAGATTTAATAACAGGATCTTATTTTGTTTACCAAAGATTTCAATACTCATCTTATCTTTGATGTGAAGGAACAAGCAACTACTGCCATGCATTTGGCTAACAATAGGAATTGTGC
Source organism: Megaceryle torquata (assembly GCA_024611175.1). NCBI lineage: Eukaryota > Metazoa > Chordata > Aves > Coraciiformes > Cerylidae > Megaceryle > Megaceryle torquata. The sequence goes on from JANIJG010007124.1 coordinate 34,074, forward strand.
ATTTAGGTAGAAAAAGGTACCTGGTGAAGAAGGATGCTTTTGTCCAAAGAAACATGATACTGCCTACCAACATGTTTAAGAGCTGTTCAGAAAATATTACAGCTTGCTCTGTTAATTAACACTTAGTAATGAAGCTTTTCTTTCTTTCAAAGGGTACACGTTTTATTTTTGCCAGAAGTCTGAGTAGTAAAGCAGCAGCGGTTACTTTTTAATACCTTTCTAGTTATGTGGTGATGTAATTTGGCTCACAAGTTGTCACATTTTCCTGTCTAAGCAAAAAAAAAATCTTGATGAATGAGAGCAGAATTAGTGGAAGTAAAACTGGCTGCTCATTCAGTTGTGTCCGTAAGGTATTCACGCGTGAATACAAAACATAGCAGAATGTCAAAGAAGTGACACAGGATTTGGGCAGTTGAAGCACAGATGGGGAGAAATAGAAGGCCAAGGGATAGCAGTGTTAAGAGAGATGAGCTCTAAATGCATTGCAGTGAATCAAGTAGCTATTTAATTTATCCAGACAGGAGATCTAAATCACTAAAAGTCAAACAGAAGCTGTATAAAGCGGAAGGTAAGGCCAGGAACTGCTTTCTGTGAGAGTTGGAAGCAGCAGAAGGGCTTTGTCTTGAATGAGTTGTGGCCAAATATACGTTACTGTGAATATATAGTACCCCTTTCCCCTCCCTCCCCTTTTGGTTGTTTTTGGTGTTTTGTTTTGAGTAAGGAACTTAATATGGGGATATTTAAGGCTTGAAGAAACTTGATGCATCAGATTTAAAGATTTTAAGGAGTTTGGAAGTCCGTGAAAACTTCAGTAGAGGTTATCTCTAGTTCATGCACCAGTTCGAGCTTTGTGCATCCTTCAGGCAATTTATAGCAACTGGTTAATGCCAGAAGTGCAGTGGGGGAAAGGGGTTAACGTTGACCATGAATCTGTAATACAGCCAGTTACATCACACTGGTAACTTTGAATATCATTAAATTTCACCTCAGTGACCAGATTTTCTTTCTTTTGTTGCAGATACGATCCTAACGTGAAAAGGAGAAGATAAATTGTGACCTGAATTGACAGTGATTGTCTAGCAAACTCTGCTTTCTGTTCCTCAGGTTTGCCAGCTGGAGTGTGTGATATATGCCCACCAATGACCTTTGGAGTTGTCCATTACTGTAAGACTTGTTTTTAAGTCTTGCTTTTGTTAAAGAAAGTTTCTTTCACTGCTTGGTACTTACAGATTACATATTTTCAAGACCTTAACATGTGCTTCAGAGTAACAACAGTAAAATACCCTGGACGGTTGGGATTTTGTTTTAGACTGTTTATTTCTAATGTTTGCTGACAGTACAGTTTGGGGGGGGGGGGAGGAAGTTAGCATCAGGCCTTTCTCTCTTCAGAAGGCTTTGTCAATTGCATTTTTGTATATTTTCAATTTTGTTTTGAGGTGGAAGTTTTTTAGGGTTTGGTTTGTGGGTTTGTTGGTTTGTGGGTTTGGTTTCTGTTTTTTTTTCAGGCTTCATAACTAAATTAGACCAAACTTTAACTTTGTATCTGAGTAAACAAGAAGTATTTCATACTGATAAGGTCAAGCTTCTTCCTATTTTTCAAGTTGGTGATGACAAATTATTTTTAGCCAGCCCCTGGTTCTGTGTGATGGTAGATGGGAAACAAAGGTTTAATTCCTAATATTCAGTGATTTTTACCCTATTATATCTTCAGTATTTGTTTGGTCAGCCTACAGTTAGAGTAGACACGCTTACAAACTCAAAGATACCAACGTTTTTGCAGCAACGTGCATTTTAGTTTTGGTTTCTCATGCAGGGGGAGTGAGGCAAGTGCAGTTCCTTTCTCTGCTTATTTCCTTTCCTTTGCAAATAAAGGGGAGCTGTCTCTGGCTCCTTAAGAACAAAGGAAGTATATGGAAAGCTCAATGGTCCTCACCATGCAACTTTTGGAATAAGAGGGGGAATTTCTATGGAAAATAAAAAGAAAACCATGAAAGCTCTAGGTCTAGTGACAGAGAAGCTAAATGAATCCCCTTGCTATTGGAAATAATGTTAGATACCCAGTTAAAAAGATTCAGGCCAAGAGAGACCACTGAGCTTCCCTCTGAAAGGGAGAAAAGGAAGTGCAGTGAGCTTCTTCAGCACATTTTCACGGGTATTTTAAATTATTTGACCCACTTTTTCCTCTCACTCCTTCACTCTTTGCAATCACCGTGTAAAAATCTGCGGTTCCAAATAATTCCATTATCTATATCAACAGTGAAAGCTATAAGCCAGCTACCCCTTCTTGGGTTAGGAGAGCTCATCTTAAGCATCTAGGAATCTGGAAATTGAGTGATTTCCCCTGGAACGAGAGTGAGAAGAGCCTTCCAGACTTTCTGCTCAGCTGAATTAGGCATCGCCTGCAGATGAAGACGGGCGGTAGCTCCATTGCATCCCATTTCAAGAGGCAGGATGGTAGGATGTCCTTCGAGCAAGGAAGTAATCTGGCTGATGTAATTGAATTTGAGTACTTACTAACAAAACTGCTTCCTCTGGGGGGAGCTCACAATATGTGAGTGAGGTGAGCTGAGTTGTTTCAAGCTACTGTGGCTTTTATCAGACTTTGAGAACTTCATTGTGAGATCTGTGCATATCAAGACAGCAGATATGCTGAAGTTGGCATGGTAGCATGGTCTCAGAATATATTCAGTTGTCAAAAACTGGTGTTTCCTCAGGTCTGTCTTGGCATCTACTTGGTCAGGGATGTCCAGAGTGATGCACAAGTACAAGACCAGTACCTCCAAGTTCAGCAATAGCTCTGAGGCTGTTTTGGTATTGTAACTTGCAGCAGGGCACATCAAATCTTGTCCACCAAATACCTTTGAAAAGACTGTTCTTCAGTGGTTGTAATAGTTCCTGGAGAGGATCTCCTGACTGCTGTTTGTTGCACCCTCAGGTGAGTTGTTTTCCACTGTTACAATAAGAATCTCCAGGTTTTCCCATTGCAGACCCACTATTCTAATGGGGTGTGTCTTGTAGACTGCTGAGGGTGACCTTTTTGATTGTTGTTACTAAATTCAAGCAAACAGCTTGGATAGCGGTATAGCAACGGACAAGATCCTTCAGAAAGGTTGTGTTTACAGCTGTAAAAACCAAAATTTGTCATTTCACTTCAGGAAATTCTCAAAAGTTACAATGTCCAGGGGCCTTTTCTGAGAAAGTAAAGGCTGAGCTCTGCTGCTCAGACTGCAGTCTGCTGGGGTTCAAGCAGCCCTGGTGGCACATTGGAGACCACTCTTCCATACACATTATATAACTTGGGACTCTTCAAATCCAGTTCCCCAGCCAGTTAAATTTAGCAGCTTTGATACCTTTTTTTTTCAGTTAGTGTCCTAGGACTGATGGACTCATCCACCACGTGACTGGAGGAGCACCCACAAACACTTGGAGATTTCTTTATAGATCTGGTTTTGAGATGTCTTCTCTGTATCAGTGCTTCCAATGTCATCTTCAGATTTCTCTGCAGCCTTTCACAGGCAGCTGTCTGCTCTCCAGAGGGGAGGGCATTGTGGGGATTTCCACAGTAGTGTTGAGGAAATGTTAGGAACAGCACTTGGCTAAAGCTACACCCAGTGTATGTTCCTATTCTGGGTCCAACTTGAAAGTGCCTTACAGGGAGGGGGTGGTTTGGTTTCCAGTTGAGTTGCACCTGCTGTCTGGTGGATGAGAAGCCAGATTAGTGATGTTAGTGATGTCAGCCAGATTAGTGAAGTTATGCTTGCATTAAAGCAGCTGAGACATCTAAACCTCTACCCTTTTCCCATCTCTTGAATTGTAATTCCAAATTCACGTGACAAATCCTATTCATAATACTGAAGCTTCCCTGCCCCTTTAGAATCATCTTGTGATTTTGAGCTCCAGGCACTAGAGGAAACATGCTTGTTAGCTTACAGGTTTGGGCCTTCTGTTACTGAAGTTTCTGGGGTACAGGAGAAAGGACATGATTACATGAGCCAAGTCTCAGGAGCCTGAACATCCCATAAACAACATCAGTGTTTGCCTTACCCCAGGACCCATTACATTAACTGGGCCTGATGTTTCTTTTCTGAAACATACTGTTGTGGGCTAACCCCACAGGGCAGCTGAGCCTCATGCAGCTGCTCACCTACCCCCTGCTGCCAGCGGGCTGGGGGAAGAGAATCAGAAAGGTAAAAAACCCTCATGGGACAGATTTATAGGTAAAGCAAAAGCTCTGAGCACAAGCAAGGGCAATTGACTCTGCATTCTGCAGCTCAGAGCTTTTGCTGCATCCTCTTTTTTTTCATTCTGTGGGGCTTGTGCTCTGTGGTTTCCACCAGTTTTCTGAGAGCACTTGTGGGGTGCTTATTTTCTTCAGAAGGTTAGAAGTTCTGTAATTCAGACGTGACATTTAAGGTTTCCCTTATCTGCCTCAAACCACAATCTGCATACCCACCTTTTTGACAAAATGATGCTCTTCACCTAAAAATACATCTAAGCAGAAACTTCTCTTCAGATCTTGTTCCTTGCATTTTTCTGTGTAACACAAAGTTTGTTTGAGGTTTGCTTTTTTACAGTATGTGTTCTCTTTATTCACACTGCTCATGGGAATGAGATGCACCCAACACATAAACTAAATATTTATCTTTTTTTTTTATTAGCAAGGCTTTTAAAATACACTTTTGCATTCAGCAGCTTAGCTGAACACAGTTTAAAGCAGATTGAATTACTCTGTGCACCACTAAAACAGAGGGTGGTGCTTTACCTGCAGGAACAAGCTTCATTTTCAGTTTCTCACTCCAGTTTCAGCTGAATTCCTATCTTTCCAACATCAGCTGGGGAAGCCACTGCCTTTTTTGGCAAGACTACCACGATGTTCTCGCTGTTGAAGTTTTTCTCTTTCTGTCCATTCACCCCTACTCCCCATCTTCTCCCAAAATAGGGTGGGGATGGTGCAGCAGGGCTGCCTCTCCTCTGTCGCCGCACCAGTTCTTGTGGGTGAGCGCTCGCCCTCAGCGTCAGTTTCCTCTCTCCGCTGACCTCCCCATCACTTTCTTCAGAGTGCTAATCCCCTTCATTACCCCCGGTCCTGATGTGTCCGAGAGGCTCTGTTCCACATGTTTGCCATCGAACGTCAGCTCATGACCGAGACAGTAGCTGAAGCCTCTGCTCTAGACCTACCTCTAAACTCTCCCAGCTCTCCTATTGCCAGTCCATTTTGTACAGGTGATTTCTCCCTCCTTATTCTGACCCTGTCTTCTGCCACCCTCCCATAAAACCAGCCCTGCTCTTGCTCTGTTCCATTTTTCAATCTATTCTCAGTCACATTTGCCCACATCCAGCGTTCTGATTCACCAAAGTGTTTTGATTGTGTTCTAGTTGTTCTTGTATCTTCTTAGGACTTAAACCGAACATGCCAAAAACCTAAACTGTCTTCTTTACCACTCTTCCTCTTCCTTTTACAATGTTTTGATAACCATAATCACCACATTCCAGTGAGAAAGGCATGAAAATGTTAGACAAAATTGGATCTCCTTATCTAGCAACTTTCCCCAACACTTGCTTTAGCGCTCTGCCCCAGCTTTGAGTATCTGAATCTCAATCAATTCAGCATTGGCTACAAAACCAGACCCCTGCAAACCAGCACCTCTTCCCTCTTTCTGAATATTGCAGCTCCCTGAATGTCTCTTACTCCCCAACTTGTTGGTGGTTTTTTTTTTTCTTTGTCTTGCAGGTTCTCCACTTCACCAAACCAAATTAATTGGCTTCTAGGTGGAACTATTTTAATAGTACTCCTTTAGCCTTCAGTCTGTCATCAGTTTTCACAGTGAGTTTAGCGTGCAAACCTCAGGTAGGTTTATCATCTCATCTTGTCCAAAGTGAGGTTTTGCTTACAAGTTGCTTGTAGCTGAGGAGGAGAATATATTTCAGCTGACAGCAGATATTCTATATGCATTTACATTGCTCATAAAAAATAAAAAAAAAGGTATGACCCAAGCATATTCCAGCAAGAGCAGAGAATTGAGGCCTGACACACAGAATTGGGCCTTCACATAGCATCTGAGTCTGAGTGTATTGTGTGAACATACAGATAGATCAATATTAAGCCTTTACCTCCTTTAGAACTGGAGTTCCCCAACCTAACAAGAGAAGTGGGCAAGAGCAGAGTATTGACTTTGCCAGCTCTATCTGGTAGATGTAAAATAACAGCATCGGTTCTCAAACGGCACTAACTCTGTGTTCACATAGACGCTGGTCCTAGAATCCAAACTGCTGAAAAATGAACCACTCCTCTCTCCTCAGAGTATCCCCTGGAACTGCATCAGATCTCTTGGATCACTTTGTCTCTAGCTTTAGAGATGCAGACAACTATTTTTTTTTTTTCTTCATATACCTACTTAAAAAAGAACTTGATACCAGACTCCTATACAGTTTTGTGAATGCTTCATTTTCCTCATGCTGGCATAGAGTCTGCAGAGGGTGGCCAGGAAGATGAAGCTGAATTTTAGTTTATTGAAGAATCCACTGTAGGTTGATCCTTACACATTGCTCAGAATAAAAAGTTGGAGGAGGAAAGTGCAAATTAAGATTAATTTAGTCTCCAGAACAAACTCTTTTCAAAAGAATAGGAGAGCTAAGAATATGAAGTATTTTTTTTTTCCTGTTTTTGATGGCTACTGTTTTAAGAGTTGGCTTAATATAATAATATATTAAGCCAATATATTAATAATATAATAAGAGTAAAATGATCATTGTTAGAACACCAACTGGCATGCAGACAGGTGTAATGCAAACTCAAGTTTAGGGTTTGCTTGAGACAAAATGTTCTAGTGTTTATAGTTTAATATCCTTGCTTCAGATTTCTACCTCTGCTATCACCAAAGCTTTCCTTTCTCTGTCCAAGAATCAGTTTCCGTGTTTCTGCTCAATCAGGTATTATGGTTATTTCAAAGAAAGCTTGACTTTTTTTTTTTTCCTGGTTGGGCAAGGGGAAAAAGGGTGGAAATAAATGTCCAGAACATTCTTACATCGGTCGAGGTTCTGCACTTACCTCAAAAACTCATCCAAGATGATAACAGAACATTGTTATTGTAACATTCTAAAATATTATCAGAAATAAAATGTAACAATATAAACCTTTAGGGTTTTTTTTTTTTTTGTTCCCTAACTTCAAAATAAAATCATTACTATAATAACACTGAATTCTCAGCTGCCTTTAAGGCACCTCTTGCTGTTTAGGAAGGTGTGGGAGCTAGCACTGGTACAGCTCTGATTCTGCTGTCACAGGAAAATACCTGCTAGCTTTCTCAGAAGTAGAAAATATGGTATCAGAGCCACCCAGTCTCATCTCTTGGCGTGGCATTTGTTAAATCCTCACACAGGAGGCAGGTTGTTAGGGGAAATCTACTCCAACAAATCTTAGTCTCAGTTCAACAGCTGGATACTGCTTAAAATAATCTTAGCAGTAATTTAGTCAAGGAGACACGTTCAGCAAAAAGAACCAAACCCAAATGTAAGAGACACTTTCCCTCTAGACTATTAGAAAGTACCCAGCCTGTGTTAATGCACTTTTACACATTCTGTATATCCAAATTCAACTCCTTGAGCTAAAAATTGTATTATTCCTGTCCCTATTTTAACAATAAAGTTTAAGGAGTGAGCATCCTTTTAAAATCTGTGATGTTTAGAAGCCTGTCTTTCTCATCGAAAGAAAAGCTGAAAGAATTGAACAGTCTCCCTTCTGGGCACTATTCTAACATCCAGGGAATACAAATGGTCTTCTCTTCTGAAATCTGAGAAACAAAGCATTTCCCCAAGTGACAGCTGTTCAGTGCCAACATCTAACCCATAATAAATGCAGTAAGTGTGATATAATGCCTTGGGTACAACTATCCAAATGTTTACATCTCTTATTTTCTCAAAATTCCAAAGAAGAGAAAACCAAGTTTCTCTCAAAATCAGAAACCTAAGAGTAAGAAAGTCCAGCTACAACTTTAAACTTCGCAAATCCTAGAAGAAACAGGATGTCTTTTTACTAAAGTCTTGGTTGAACAAAGGTATTTTTAGACCACTGAGAAAATTTCTCTTTCCCAAATAAGGGAGAATCACATTTAATTTTTTTTAATCTCAAAATTAAGATTTATAAGAGGAAAAAAAAAGGCAGTTAATCTCCTGGGTGCTGTAATACTGCAGTGAGATACCCCTGTAATAACAGGACAAAAACCTCTGCTAACTAATTTGTCACCACAAGACACACAGCTTTAGTAGCTGCAGCAGCTGAGGTTAGATTGGGCTGTTTGAAGCTTTTTCCCTCCTCTTTTAGCAAAGTGACTCTTGAATTAAATCGCTTCTTTTGTTTTGTTGGCATTTTCAATGTTTCATGTGACAAATGAAAAAGCAGTAACGTGCCACAGTGTGTTGTATTTGGACATCGACGCAAAACTGAAGGAATTTAATCACAGCACAGATGTATTCCCAATATATTAACTGCAGTAAAGCTCTATAAACAAGTATTTAGCACTTGTAACACCATTTCTCAGTTAAAATTGCTAGGTATCACAGCTTTAGGAGATTTATATATACAGAGTTTCTGCCAAAGATGGCAAATTATAGAATCTCAATCCGATTATGACAAAAATAAGCCTAGAATTTAGCATAATTAAAACCAGCTCAAATATCAGTATATGAAAAAAAAAGTATCTGAACTAGTATTACAAGGCATGGTTAAATCCAACCATGCAAGCAACCCAGAAATTAATACAAATGTTGCTTCATTTGTGTTTATCTTTATGCTATTAAGGTGGCTCTAAACTAAAATTTAGTAGTAGGAGTAGCATCATGTAATAAATTCCTTTGGACTTGCATTGAAACTAGAGGCATTTTAAACCTTGCACATTTTACCTTTTCAGCTTGTGTGTCCAAGGTCTGAATGACTTCACCCAGCTGCATAAAGGCCTGCAGGAGCCACAGAACCCCCTCACTCAGTAGGCACAGAAAACAGGCGTTTATTGCATGTAGGTACCTACAACTTAGGGATGTTAGACAGCTGGGAAACCAGCAGGCACTGGGAGTTTCACAAAGTCTAAGCCTGATCTCCTTTTAAAAATTTGTTCAGGTTCTAATATGGAGATTTTAATCGTGCAAACACAATAGCTTAAAAACTAACATGACGTTGTTCAGCACAAAAAAAGCCCCAGACAGAAAACTAAGTAACATCTATTCCATCACCTTGGACCTGAATGAAACTGTTTGGTAATAAATCAGTTAAACCCAGGCACTTCTGTCCATTAAGAGCTGTGGAAGATAACTTCAGTTTTCTAACTAGCTGTTGCTAGTTGACCTGTGGTGAATAACCCACGAGTGTGGGTTGGAAACTAACTACTCTAAAACACAGCAAAGGAAATCTACGTCTTACCTTATGGAGCAGAGAGATGAAACTTCAATTCAGAGGTAGGTACAAGTTAAGTCTTTAAAGAGTCCTAGGAACCATGGCATGATTGTTTTGGGTTTGGTTTGTTTATTTTTTAGCTGGCTGTGAGATAACCTCTTTTTCAAGTTTCAAAACCCCCAGGCTAAAATAGTTTTAGTGTGATGTGCTGCTCTAGAAAAATGAATAACCAATACTTGGTCAAATGGGAGATGAGAGTATTTATCACCCACCTTCATCAGCCAAGTGATCCCATTCACTCTTCCTGAGCTAGGAAGCAAAAAATCCTTAAGTTTTCTCGTGTAGTTAGTTTTGGAGTAGGACCCTAAATATTCATTATATTGACACTGTAATAAGAGCACTTATATCAGTACTTTATTTATGTTAATGAGTATTCTCAGAAATGTACATGTCTCTGCCAGGGAACATCTCGTGTTAGTCCTTCTGCACTCGTCCAACTCTAGGCATAATGTGAAAAAACATTAATGGACCGTGTCAAATCATCTGTTAAAGATTAAATGGGAATGCTTACTCTTTTATTTCAATTATCAAACAGAGTAACTTGTAACTGCTGAGGAATACTTCTTGCTTACAGAAACCCTTCTTACAGTAAAAGCCATTTTACTAAGTGCTCATTCCAAGTATTACTGCATTACTATGGCAAATAAGTAAAATCCTTGTTTCAAGCAGAAGCCTCCAAATTTGCTTTGGGACCAAGAATCACTTTGTTCTAAGGAAGCTTTCTGCTCCTAGAAGTTATTTTAATTTCAGGGTAAGAATATTTTGTCACATTTGACACTAAAACGTAAAGCCACTCTGGTATTCCAGTTGAGTAGATCAGTTGTAACAGCAGACCAGATTTTTTTTTGCGTTGTGAAAAGGCAGAGTGTTGTAGTATCAGCATCCTTTACCAAGCCATACAAGCGCAGCTTACTCGTGTACAACAGAAATGGGACTGCTAGTAACTTTCGCTGTCAGTGAGTGTTCTGTTAGACTACTGTCTGGAATTCTGTATGTGAAAGTTTCTATTGTCTCATTTATGGTACTCCATCTCCTCCTCCATCCCCACTTTCAATCAATTCGTGTTTCTTTTTTTGCCTTATTGCCAAGCATCGTGCAATGCCCAGCGCACCTCCCTTTAAAAACCGTACGAAGTTGTCTCCCACCAGAGGACCTAAAGCAAAGAGGTTGGCTTCTTTAGTGCATTCGTAAGTGTAGGGATCGATCTCTATAGGATTCCCCTTGCATGTGATGGGCTGATTAGAGTGATGACCTATGCTATGTCCTTGGTCCTTTAGAAAGAAGAGATTTGGGTGAGAACCTATCAGAACTAAGGCTACAGAAAACTTCAAAATTTTCTTCAGTCCAGAGGCACTCTGAAGAACACATTTCATTTCAGGCTTGAAGGAAAGTACATTGTGTTCAGGGAAACTAGTGTAAGCAGAATGGAGATTAGAGTCCACACTATGGGACTGAGTACACATCATGTGATAGACCTTATGGTATTCAGGGTAAAGCTTTTTAGGTAACTGCTTGAAAATTAGACTCGTATCGGTAACTCTTCTACGAAACACGTGGATGACTGGGATGTTGTTGTTGTAGGCACACAGTACTGCGTCGGCTGCTGTAAGTCCAGCACCCACAATTAACACGGGGTCTGCCTTCCCGCGTAGCTTTCCTTTGCTGATAGCAGCTCCGAAGTCAGACATGGAATGAAGCACGAAAGGGAAGTCTTCTCCTTCAACTTGTAGCCGGCCGGGAGAATCAAAGGTCCCCGTGGCAAGAGCCACATTCTCAGCAAAGAGGCAGAAGGGCACATGAGAACCGTCTGTTGCTCGCTGATAACCTCTGACTTCCCAGTTTCTCTTAATCAGCGATTTCTGTCCATCTTCCATTTCCAAATGCTGTGTTGAAATGTTTTCATTTAGTTGACTTCTATCTTCGTCATCCTTTCCTCGGTAAAGCCGGGATACTGATGTGATGTAAACGTTGTCTCTGAAATTCTTTTGGAGGCCCATGACTTTAACATAGTGTTTATAATAACAAGCTATTTCTTCTGGCGTTACTCGATCACTCTTTATGTTTCTGAAACAAAAATTGAATGGTTCCAGTTAATATTCAGAGCTGACTGGAAGTTTGAATATGGTATGTGACATACCACATGATGTCATGTTCAGGAGGACTGAATCTGCTCAGTGTCACTGACGCCGAGTTCAGTATCTTTATAAGCACATTCGGTTGGCCACATTTGTTTTCTTGATTCCTGACATACAAGACAAGCTAACTTTTTTTTTTAAATGTAAAGTGCTCCTGTCACTAATAAATTAAGTGTAACAAAACCCTGCGGTATCAGGGTAGGTCTGTATGGCAGTGTTTTACAAAGCCAGTTTAGCATCCTGACTGTCAACAAGACAGTCCTGGCTCAGCTTGTAGTAAACGCGGTAATTGTCAAACACTACTTTTGAAACTCCAGGTTCAGTGTATTATTTGAGTCAAGTATTCCTCATCATACTTTGCAAAAGATCTCTCCCTCGGGTACAGGTAAGTTCAGTAGGTATCAAATGAAGCGGTTCTGTAGCACAGGAATGAACAAAGCAAGTACGACAGAGAACCTTAACGCAACTACGTACACAGGATTATGACATCCAAGTGTCCAATAAAAACCAGTTTTTCCTGCAGCACTGCCATTACACTTATGCTTTTCTCATGCTTATTGCATGCTGCTTTATAAAAAGATAAGCTGAAAATGTGGTTATTTTAAAGGGGTGCATGAGCTTTGCTGCTTCTTTAGGAGTAAGCTCTAGGAGGGAGGCAAAAGAAACAGTAGTGAACATCAGGACTGCTGCTGGATTCTGCTTAAAAGCATATTTACAAGAAAACAGGCTACTCAGTCTGAGAGATTAAGAAGACAATAGCATATGTACTTTTAAACATTCAGGTTACTACTCTGAAAATCCTGCTGAGATACTTATTGAAGAGGATAACGCACCAGTGTGACACTTAAGATACTTCTACGTGACTAGAAGTTTTCATTACCATCAATACTTCTAAATATGTTTAATTGTAGTATAATAGGTCAGCATTTCTGTTTTTAGTATTGTTGAAAACTATAATATGAACAAATTAGCTTCAGATAATAAGCAGCTTATGGGATTTCAGTTAATAAGGAGGCAAGATTACTGTGGTTATCTAAGAAAGCGATTAAAGAACAAAGGTACGGATTCTCCACTATGAGTGTTGTCCTGAAATGAGTAACAGTCTGCCCTTAAAGATACATGCCTGAGTAATTCTACTACTTCTTTTGCTGTATCTGGTACAAGAGCAACTTACTTTAATTTTGCTAAAATGAAGTCAGAAAAATTAAAATTTTAGAAAAAGCTCATGTAGAGTGTTCCTTGGTTCATCTTTGTGAACTAACTGCATAACTGAAGTAAAAACAGTGAGCTTGTACAAGATGATGATTTCTTTGATTTTTTTCAAAGAAACTTAATATAGGGAAATACTGAATTGTGCTCTTAAAATCAGAATTCATAGATAGCAACACTTCAGATGCTTCAGCTCTCCCTGTAAAAGCAAATACTGAAATACACAAGTTCCTAAATGAGGAGAAAGCTGAAGTTGTATCCGCGTCGAAAGAGGAACTTCCCTACATTGCAAATTCCTCCCTCAGTCTTCTCTCGACGCTTACAGAAGCGGTGCTGCTTTGTGAGATGCTGCAGAAACACCCCACAGCTCCACTACGTGTGCTTTCGATGCCCTCAAACCCATTACTCTGGCCAGCCATGGTCCATCTTTTTTCCTTCAGAGTACACACAGCAGAGTAATTTCCAGTGCCATCAGAAAATTTACTCAACAAAACAATAAGCCCTGTTGTGAACAAAGACATTATGCAGTATCTTTACCTGCGTTTGCTAGCTGCCCACTCCTTAAAGGTGAGGCCAGGCAATTCCATCCAGTCTCCAAAGCTGATTGTCAGCATAGAGCCTTCCATGGACTGTGGAGAAATAAACAAGATGCATGCCCAGATACATTTCAAGGGGGTACAGTTATGTAAAACACAGTGAAGTTCTTCTCATTGTACTTGTTTAGAGCAGTAAGATACCAGAACATAACATAATACAGGACGTTCCATGGAAGTGCTGATGAACTATTTTCTGTTAGTTAGATACTAGCTTAGTGAGCAACTACATCATCTAATAAAGCAGAAGGTGAAGAGAGAACAAGTGAAAGGGGGGCTAAAAGCAAGTTATTTAAAATAAAAAACAAGGAGAAAATGTGAAATCAACAGCATAAGAAACCCATTAAGATTTAATATTTTGTATTAAAGTACCAGGAAACAAAGCAGGTGAGAGAAAAAAGTAACAATGAATAATAACTCACAAAACTTAAACTACTAAACAACCCATATAAAACAGCAATCACACTCACAAATGCCCAAATGGACAACTTTTTCCTTCCTTTCTCATCTCCTCAACATATTTGGGCTTTAGGAATTGAGCGGTTGAAACTGCAATTGCCATTACTCTCTAAAACAACCTTAGGTAGTAAGAAAAACCTCAAACCACAACATTATCAAGTTGGAGTGATATGAAATCTGTACTCACGTGCCATGCCCCACCGGGTGGTCCTTTACCGAGCACTATATGGGGAATATAATTATGTTGTTCTAGCTTCCAGTGCAAAACTGGCGGGTAGTCATACCCAAAGTCAGCATCAGGATGAAGCAACGTATCAAAAAGCACTGCAACTGGGTTTGAAGAGCGTCCTTCGAGGCCTTCAGACAGGTACTCTAGATCCTGAAGTATGAGAAAAGGTGGTATGGGCATGCAGCTTTTACAGCTCACCCTGCTGTTCTGATGTACAGAGGGTGAATTTCAACAGAAAGCACAATTAGCTCAAGTTGCATTTTGAGATGACTATTTAATGCAGAGATTCAGTCAAAATACTTGTCAGAAATAAGTGCCATGATTCAGTTCTGTAACTCTGAAGAATACTTTCACTCATTTAATAATCACATGTTAATAACACAGTATACGGGGGAGGTCAGTATCTGAAATACATTGTAGAACAAGTAACATGGGGCAGATACTCAGAGATCAGAGCAACTTAGTAACATTTTTATTTACGTAGTGGTCTGCTTGTAACAAAGAATTGCTAATGTTTCTAGAAGCGCCCTTTTGATACAGCAAAACTGGAATCTGAAAACATGAAGTGATAAAGACCAAGTAGAAAAAGCTCTTTTGACAGCTCTGAGGCAGTTTGACAGTAACATTATTATAGTTTGAAATAATGGGGGTGTTAGAAGCATTATTTTTAAAAAGCAATTAAAACTAAGCTTATATTACAAACCAGTTACTGTTGAGAACAATTTCTAGAACTTTGTAAAGTGTTCACATTTCAGCAAGGAGCTGATGGAATGGCAAATATTTGAAGACAAAACAGAGATTTGAAGAAAGAACTAGCCATAAGGCCAATTTTTGCTGACAAGACAGGACAGTTTAGCTTCCTAATCTGGGAGAATATCAGGGGGTTGGTGGAGGATAAGTACATGAAATATCTGTGGCTGAAAGTTTAGGCAACTTGCTCTCCTGACCAAAAAAAAAAAAAAAAGCCCAACAAATCAACCTTGAGACTTAATGTCAACATTACACACAAATAGCAAGGCACTAAACCAAAACAAACAAAAAAACCCCCACAACCCAAGCCCCAAATCCAACCAATCTCTATTTCCTCCCCACAAACACGTATGCATGTTTGTATTTCAAATAAATTAGTCACACAGGTGATACTGTTAGAGTTGCACGTAATTCATCACAAGTATAGTGAGGTGAGTAGAAAACAACGGTAACGTGGTAAACAAACGGACAAGCGGGGAGAAAAATAATGGAGAAGATTTAACTAACCAAATCAGACAGAAAAATTGAAAATATACGAGGATAACAAATGCAGCACAAGAGCAATTGTGAGTGAACACAAACAGGGAAGGATTCCTGCTATTTGGAAAAGAAAAATGGGTTGTGTTTATAGAGGATATACGTCCCTGTTGAAACTAAAAAATGAAGTCTTAATGAGAACTGTACTATTTAGGAAGCTTTTAACTTGAAGTATGTGTATTTGAAGTATGTTAGCAGCATGTGTTCTTTGATGATAGTGCCCAAATATCCTAGGACAGGAAAGCTGGAATTCCTGCATCAGCTACCCACTGATTGAGTGGTGCTTTAGTAAGAACACGACAAAGGGTAGACTGTAAAACCAAAAAAACACCACAGAGAAAAAGCCCTCAAGAATTGCAAAAATCACACCACGCCCCAGGACTGGATATTCATGAGCTGATTGTATTTAAATTAACAGAATATCAAAATAACTTATTAATGCATTAGAAATACAATTAGGTAAGTAGGCTGGTTGTTCACAATGCCACCTGCAGAATTTTTGGGGGTAAGTTATTAAGATACACTGTTCTAAAGTGCCCTAAATATAATTTGGTACAAGCCACTGAGGAAGGTACATTCTGCTCTTTATTTTACAGGTAGGAAAAAGACAGGCCAAGATATAAAGGGAGTTGACTGAGGCCACACAGTTGCTGAGCTTTGCTGTGGTCTAATTCTTTGTGGGGTGAGAATATTAAGGCTTTTCTTGTCTATGGCACTACTTACGTAAGTTGCAAAAGCATTTTAAACAGGATGATTAAAGAAAGCCTATTGTTTCATAATCCAGCTTGCAGTAGGAAAAGAGCCAGACAAGACAGCAACCAAAGCTTACTTGGTCAACAATGGAAAGATGTCGAGCTTCTTCTAATTTCGTATGTAGAATGGGGTTGGGGTGTATAGCTTCAGGAGATAAATATGGCCTGTATCCAGAGAGCAGGTAAGAAAGACAAATTCCTGAAGGTCCATTTCCTATTAAAGAAAGAAGTTACTGCTTTAGTAAAATGGCAATAATCTGAAGTTTCTAAGTCACTAAATAAGCAGCAACAAAAATCACACTAAAGTAGGATAATGAGATGCTGTCCTGATTCAAAGCAGCTTATGAACTTCCCAGTAAAATAAAGCCTCCAGCAGGAACTTCCTCCAAGTAGACTGAGCGAAATCTTTTCCAGATATCAAGGAATGACTGTTTACACCATGAAACAAAATGCATCTAAAGGAGTTACATAATTTAGTATGTAAACCTCACTATTTTTGTATGAAAATGGTCTGATGGATAAGATCTGGTCTGCCTGTCAATCACAGTGATATCTGACTATTATTGCCATCTTACAACTATGCGTTCCCGTCTACACCGGGGAGTGTAGAAAGACAGCCTCGAGCATACGCTCTTCAGCTCTGCCCACAAAGTAAACGGAAGAAAGAGTCAAGTAGAAAGCTGAAGACTGCAAGGCAGGTGAGAAGTTACAGACACAGCACAACAGCAACATCAAAGCTGAGTGTAGACAGATAAAGGTACAAGAAACTCATGGAAGACCACATTCATTGATCAGCAACAATAACAATTCAAATGTCTTTTTTGGTAGCATTTTATAATTCATATATGCACATGATTGCAATTTTAGTAGACCAACTTATTTTCAAGGTGTTATTAATGGTATGAAATGTATGGGACCAAAACATGACCATTGCTTGGTAATGTTATTTCTGTTTATTGGACTGGTATTAAACAAAGTAGGGGACCACATTTAAAACATGCAAATGCAGAAGTAATGTTCAGGTTGCAAAGTTAGATATCAAAAGCTTGGGAAAGCTCAAGTCAGCAAGGTTGTGATAGGATAAAGAACTTGAGCAGGTGACTACTGTTATTTCTGCTGTTATGTCTATAGCTCTTCTTCCTCATGAATGAAAAGCACAGTGTTCTCCTCATGAGGCACTATTTAGGATTTTGTCTTTGTTTTCCAGCTAGAGTGGCACACATGGCATTTACCACACACCATTCAAATTCTAGGCTAAAGTTACTAATTTATTGGTGTTTTTATATAGCCCTCATTGTTAGGATGTTAGCTCTTACTTCCGACCGTTTCAACTCTTGAACTCAGGAGCTCACCCGTCATTTCCTCTTCCTCATCACCTTTGCACACAGTTTCCATTACCTGTTAACAATCACACCTCTCCTATGCCTGTCTCTTTGCACCTTTCTGATGTCCCAGTCCGAAATCCCCCAGAAGTTTTCTGAGACCCTGTTCCTCCCCAGTTTCTTCATAAATCAGATCTTTTTTCCTCTTCCACTAGGTTATACTCATCACTCTGGTCCCCAGTGGCAGCGTATCCCACATTTCATTACCATTCTGTGCGCACAGACCGGTCACAGCCATGGGCTACAAAGAAAATCATGTAGGCTCACTATAGATGAGTTCCTCAAAGGGTGAGACTGCCGAGTTACAAAAAATTGTCAGCTTTCCCCGAAGGTCTAGGACCCAAATAAGTATGTGAGACTGCACAATGGCTCCTACCAAACAATCTAGTTTTTGTACCCAAATATGGAGGCAAAAATAAAGGCACTGGAGTGCCTGTGTACTGTAAGGACCATAAAGGACTATAAAAAGTTTAGAAAAGACATAGATTTCCATCGTTGGGATCTTTAAGACTGCTAAATCAAAAGTCTGCAATGAAAGGTTTAAATATTGTTAATTCTAACTATTTTATTTCCCAAATCACTTTGATTCCTATTTTGCCATTTGCAAAAAAGACCATAAAGAATCTTTCAGACAGTGGAAATGCTCTTCCTTACTCTCACGTTGTTCTACCCTCCCACAAACAGATCAACAGGAGACAGCTGGGTACACTTCAGCCCAGGAATTTAAATCTTAAAACAGATGTGAGCCTCTCCCGTCACCCACCCGGCACACGAGATGGATGTGTGGAAGAACTTTAGCCACACATTGAAACCATCCACAGCAAAATCATCTGAAGTTGTGAAAACTCTAAACACTCTAATCATACCTATCGTTCTCACAAGCATTCCAGTGACGGAGTAAATTCTTAACTATGTTTAGAATTACATCCTATGCACAGCAAAGAGTTTTGTTTCTTTTTACGAGTGCATAGCTAGGTTGTGGGGTTTTTTCCTACATGGGTGTAAAGGAAGCTAGTCCACAATGGAAAGAGAAAAATGTGTGCCATATCCAAGGATGCTGTGTTGACAATTATTCCTACTGGATAAGAGTAAAAATAACTGAAGGGATAACAAAAGTTTCCAAAACAAAGGCTGGCAACAGCCAAGGCAATTCTGTTGAGGTGAACCGCTGCCACTGAGCTCCCTAGCCACTCTCCTGCAACCATCCAGAGAGACCATCCAAACCCACTCCCTACTCTTTGAGACAACTAAGTCCAAGGTAAAGAAATTCCCTTGTGGATATGCTCACAAGACACACAAGATGAAGGTTCAGCTGCAAGGGCTGCAATTAGACCTGCTCCAATTTTCTCAGAAAATCCTTGGGGGGAAAAACATACCAAATCTCTTTATATACACACAATGCCTCCTATAACGACTCTGAAGCTGGCAGATACTGCTGCTACACAAACTTTAGATATACAATCAATATACCCCAAGCCCCTACGGCCCTGCTCGTTTAAGGAGCAGTTAATATTTTGTCTGAATAGCAGCTGATCAACAGTAAACTGCAGTACAATCAGCTTTATACTATATGTCTAAATTTAAAGCAAAAAAATGAACTTGAAATATTACAACAGCCTCGTTAGTTGGATGAAAATCTAAACTGCTTTGTTTATACAGGAATGATCAAAACTAATGCAGAAGATGAAAGTGTTTAGCACAAAAAGACCTCTCAACTTAGAGCTCCAGCATGAAATTCGTCAATCCCAACTCACTCAAATGGAATATATCTGGTTTTTTCCCCCCCAGTTTCTGGAAGACAGGTACAGCCCAGAAGTTACTTGGTACTACCACAGCAGCTTAGTACTTTATGCAGAACTGCAGTACAATATGCAGCACAAGCTTACAATCAGCTCTTAAATTGGGCATCATACAGGGAAAAGAAGGGATGAAGTTAAAGAAAGGAGAATATAAGTTATTGCTCCCTCATTAAGTGAACGGCTGACACGTGTGCCACCTTTTTCTTTCTGATTCAAAACCAGTGCCACGAGAAGACGGTGGCACTAGGAATCTAAAAGTATGTTTAACTCCAGCTATCCAGCAGTGACTATAAACCAGTAGGCTTTGTGTGTATAAATATATGGGGGGGGATGATGATTACTTTTGTAGTCTTCTACTACGTTATTATATCATTTTTAGATCCCTTTTAAGGCACTTCAGACAGCAACCCCATTAGTGGTAACAGGCTGCCAATGGAGAAGTTCAGCTTGTGAAGCATCCCCAACATATCTGTGAAAAATCATTTGGGCAGCATATTTGTTTTTCAAGGAGAAATAATCAAGGCAGCTGTTTGGTGTCAGCACACAGAAAGGTGCTGTAGACAAAATAAGTCTCGAGCACAGGTATTTGCATAAAGCAGATCTGCAAAACTAAACAGTGAAAACTGAGTCACTAACCGTATGGCAAACCTATACAAAGGCTGTGCCAGGAAACTGTTGCTCTTCAACTATGATGCAGAACTCGGCAAATGATTCCCGTCTGTCACATCCACGTAAGTCTATTACATGAGCACTATTTTAAGTTACTGTGAAGAGAGCTTTGAGAACAGGCACTGTACAAACACCAGTCATTCCAAGCTGTGGAGATTCATTGGGAGCACTTTATGTTGAAATGTCACTCTCTGGAATCTCTGCTTGTTTGCAGGTACAGTTAAAGCTGCTGATTTGCTGTAGTCCCAACAGCTTTGGACTAGATTAATGAAAACCTCCTTTAGTCCAGGTCTTTTCTTTATCCCCTCATCAAGTCATGGCAGTAAGGAGCTGGTGACCAGCTGTTGCTGAAAAACCTTGGCCCAATACAAATCGTCCTGGCACTCTCAATTAAGCTGTGTACCTAAGGAGCCTGCTCGCTCTGGTAACCTGTTATTCAGTAAGATTTTACAAGTACAAACACTTAACTATTTAATTAAGACTACAATTTATTGTTGTAAACTGATTGAACTGACTTGGATTCATTCTGGCAAAGATGGGACAATATTCAGATGTTAGATACGGATTCAAGAAAGAAAAAGGCAAATAATGGAAGAGGTTAGCATCTAGTCAACATACAGCACACATTTTACATTATGCTTTTCACTGTTCCATCTGACCCCATAAACTTCTCCTGATGCAACAACCTCCATGCAACCTGAAGCAGACATATCACATTAGTCAAACCCCATGTGATCAACAGTAGAATCAAACTGATTCTTCCGTTAAGATTCACGTAGCTGCTGCCAAATAATGCAGCTCCTTCTGTCCAAGCACATTTTGAATTCAAATCTACTCAAACAGCAAGTCCCTCAACGCTATTTTATTGTACTGCCATTAACCATAACAACTGTATTACTGTAATAAACATCTTCAATGTAAGTATGATAAATTACTTCATGCAGCAAATCTATAAAGTGACAGTGACAGAGAATCTTAAAACTATTTAAAAACTCACCTATTATTACTACAGGCAGAGTAAGGAGGGAGTCCCCAGGCATCACTGTTTCTTCAATTAAAGGCATTCTTTTAATCTTCCTCACAAGGCTGTCACCAAAATACTGGACAAAGGAATTCAAAAGCTGTCCTTCAGTTTCAGGGCCGCTGTAACTTCTAGTTAAGAAGGGCAGATGGGAGAAAACTAAAATGGAACAGTTGAACTGTTTGTCAGAACCGTCTCTTCAAAAATAGTTGCTTTTGATGCTGTAGAATTGGCAAAACTGAGACCAAAACAGATACGCTTCATCCAATCTACACATTTTTTCTCTTCAGCACAACTTTTCTAACAGATTTTTTAAGTCCGCTTTCTCCTACAAACTCTACAGAAGGAAAACAAAAAGGCACAGATGGCTCTGCAGAGATGCAGATTTCTAATTTCAGTTTATACAAAGCCAAAGTATAGCCAACAAGCATTACTGTGATCCCCCACAGAGCCGAACTCATTCCTCATTATCCTTATCAAAGGAGGAGAGATACACACCGCCTAGCCAATTAACAACATTAAGGCCAGCCAAAGGCTGAAGATGCAGCTAAGGTACAACAGCAGTTGCTCGCATCCCCTCCTACCTGCTGAGCTGCAGAGGACTTCTCAACACATTTCTGTTCGGGAGGAAGTATGGCTGGTTCAAGTTGGCCGTGGTGTGAAGACAGAGAAAAGTGTGATCCCCGTAAGCCCATCTTACCACTCGTAAAAGAAAGCTTTTTACAAACAGCAACTGCCCTGCAGTGGCTTCAGCTACTGTGCAGCAGGCTGCTTTTACCTCTAAGCATTTTCCTGGATTTCTCAGTTCTTTCTCTGCAACAACTACTTGGGTTCCGCTCGCAATTCTTCACCGTCTAAATACGCCTCTAGACCACAAAAACTTGGTTTATGTTGTTTGCTGTTTAATTATTTAGGAGCCATTCCTGAAGCCTTCTAGGTCACTGAAGAAGCACGCACTATCAGTTTAGCTAGAAAGGCAGAGGCAAATTAAGACCAGCCTGGTATTGGCAGTTATTTTATTAAGTCTTCAAATAAAGACTTAAATTTTTAATTAAAAATACCCTGGTCAACTGAGCTAAACAGTTTTCTCTTTACAAATAGTCTTAATTATTAACTTAATAAATAAAAGTACTCATATATTTCCTTAGAAACTGCAAAACTTAACAGATGTTCTAGTATTTCAGGAATTATTCTCTACAGGGGATCAAAAACATAAGACACTGATCCAATTCCCACGGCCTTCAAGAAGCCACGTGTGCTACACGATGCATCGACTCCCACAGCACTGACGGTTCTGCTACGTATTTCAAAAGCCTTTCCTCAAGAGGAAGTCTGAAGCAAACCAGAGGCAGAGCTGTGCAATAATAACAGCACTAGCACCCACTGCAACACACCCCTCGGGTGGTTATTTCCTTGTTAAAAAGTGTGGAGAGTGATTCTAAGGTTGGATTTATTTCAGAAAGCAAGTGCTTGGTATCTGCATTCCCCGCACTACGGTGAAAAAAGTTTGCCAATTACATTCCCAGTGTTTGATTACAGCTGCACGTTAGCTGTTTGTGATCTTGGAGACACTTAACACACAAACAGCAGGAGTTAGGTGAAGATGAGTAGGATATCCAGTGATTGTACTGCATTTTTCACCTCTGCTTTTAGATAGGTGGAGGCAGACTATATAATTTCCACCCTTTGCTCAAAGTTAACTAAGGCAATACTACCCCTGTGCCTTGCAAAAGATGGGCTTACGGGGAGCAGGCAAGTTCTAGTGTGGTTTGAATACACCTGCTGTGCTAGATGGAAGGTAAAAAGCAAACAAAACATTTCAAAACCTCCGTGCTAGAGGCAACGAAAGAATCTCGAACAATAAAGATGTTGCTTCTGTGAAGCTTTGATAGTGTATCACAAACTACCCAACTGGTTTCACACAGAATCTGATTTTGCATGGAAATATGTGCACACACCACACAGTTTCTCAGCTACTGTGCATATGAAGCAGATGACGGGCTGTTCTCAGGAGCATTGTCTTCCTTTACAAGAACATCACACCAAAACTCAGGAAGATTTGAAGGGCCAGCATCTTCCCAACCTCTAAACAACACTGGAAGTCACCAAATCCCAGCATTTTTTTCCTGGATAAAAACTCATGGTAGACAGCTTTGCAGTGGTGGGGAATTGGTAAAAATATCTATGGCTCTAGTCCTGCCAAGATGCAAGTGGGCACAAAGATGAGTCAGTTCCAAAGCTAGTGCTTAGTTTACCTGGTGCTGGTCATACCACATCACCTCGAGAATTACATTCTGTCAAACACCTAGATTCTAAATGTGGGATTGGTTTTGGTTTGGGTTTTTTTTTTTTTTTTCTGTTTATTTCTTTTCAGTTAATTGCTTTTATTTTTTAATAGATGTGAAAAACACATTAAGAGACTAAAACACCACCTACACATACAGGTTTTTTCTCTCTTTGAAAAAGAAAATAATAATTCTTTCATAACAGTCTTAATTTGCTGGAAGCTATTAAAATAAGAGATGCTTTTTTCAGGTAGCAGTTTTGAGAAATCCAAGAATTCCCTACATACTTTTAGCCGAAAGGAAAAATTAAAAAAAAATTTAAAAAATTAAGTAAGAAAAAAATTAAGTAAACTGACGGTAGTGGGCGGTTAACAGCAAACTCGTTACATAAAGGGAATTTAAATCTGGACTCAGTTTGACACTTTGGGAAGCAAATTTAACACTGTCAGGTTGTTGGGGTTTTTCAAGTACTCGAGAAGACCGATGCCCACCCCTCAGGACCGGGATCCCCGACGGCGAAAAGCGAGCATCGGCGGGCGCCGGTCTCCTCCCAGCCCCCGGCTGCGCTTCAGCGTTGCCCAAGGTCACGAAGCGCCTTCCCGGGCCGCCACCTCCATCCCATCGCGGCCGGCCCTGCGCCTCCGCTCGCCGGCGCAGCGCCGCTGGCGTGAGGGGCCGCGGAGCGCCGCGCCCGCCGCCGCCACGCAGCAGCCCCGCTGAGGCCGCAGCACCGCCCGCCGGTGTCCCCGTTCTCCCCGGCACCGC